>JBBMKA010020334.1:0-28887 GCA_037833695.1 Sechiopsis laciniata | reverse complement strand
GCATAAGGCTTAGCCGACGGTTTATTGACCTTCGGCGACGTTTTCGACCGTCGGCAAAGACCCCTATCCTTGTAGTGAAACTTTTAAAAAGTTGTTTAGTTCATCTTTATAATAATAATAATAATAATAATTGTTTAGTTCATCTTTCTCCTCATAAATTATAAATTTAACTCTTTGAAAATTTAAATTTTGGTAACTCTCCATTTTAAATTTTGTGTCTAATATATTTAGAGATGTCCACGGGACGAGACTGGACGAGGCTGGGGACTGGCTTCCCTGTCCCCGTCTCTGCCACAAAAATTCATCCTCATCCTCGCGAAAATTCCCATTTTTTTCTTAGGATCGGGGCAGGGATTTCTTGCAGAGATTTTTTCAATTTTTTTTTTCAATTTTTTTTTTTTACATATTTTTTGGACAATAATTTCAAATATTTAAATTGTAACACCCTAGTTTTTATTAGAATATTTAAGTGCGTTATTGAAATTTTTATAATCTTGGAAACCCTAAATGTTAGTGTTGTCTTAAATGGATTAATTATTTAATCAAGCAAATGGCTTGAAAGAAATATATATTTATGAATATTATTGTTACCAATGTGGTTATTTATGGTTAAACTCTATTTAAAACAACCAATTAAAGTTTAAGTGCAATTTAGTTATTTTGGGATAATAGGAATTTTGCTTTAAAGTTTAGAGTTTTAAGGGATTTTAAAATGGAAATGTATTTTGATATAAATAAAACCATTTATTTCCTTCCTTTCTCCTATCCCCAAAACGCAGCCACCAACATCAACTCCCTGCCTTCTCTCTCTCATTCAGACGCGTCAGCCACCAATCCTCCATCACCTCGTTGCCGCATGTCGCGCTTCCAACCGTGGGATTGGCTTCAATCCAAACCGTCTATTCAGCGCCTCATCTCAGCCGTTTGATCAATCCTTGCCGCCCATCACCATCATCCACGTGTCCTGCTGGCAGCAACCGCGCCTCAAGCAGACCCCCAGCTTCACCGTTTCGCTTATCCGGCCACCGTGAGCCTTCCGGCGTTTCATCACTGTTCAGTCTGTTGTTCCTCTCTAGCGACTGCTGCAGCAAGTTTTCGACCACCATCCTTTCTCTAGTGCCGACGATTCTTCTCCGTCAAGCCAACCAACCGTTATAGTTTGGTTTCTTGCGTGTTTTACCGGAGCAAACTTCTTTCGTTCCTCTCGCTTTACCGGCAGCTTCTTCAAGCTACTCACCTTTGGTAAGTCATTTTCCTCCTTTTTAGAGTTGTTTTCGAGCTTCCGCAGCTTTTAATGGAGTTTTCCAGCAAGAATGCTTAAAACTCTTTTTTGATCTCATTCTTTCTTTGTAGTTTTCGGAAGCTAGAGGAGTCCGTTCAAAAATCCGAGACCAGTTCAGTGATCAGGAGAAAGAGACGAAGAGTTTGAAGTAAGGTTTGTTGGGTTTGGTGATGAGGCGCTGCCGCCGCCGTTTTCCAGCAACGCATTGCCAACTCAGTTTTTCGACCCCGTTTGCATGGTGAGCTCCGTTTTGGCTAGTTCGGCTTCGTTTGCTCGTTTCGTTGACTTTTACTCATTTTTCTATGTTTAGGTGCTCTCGAGTTCCACCGTTTCGACTCACTGTTTGGCTCGTGGGTTCTCTTGGTGTTTCGGTCAAGTTGTCGGGAAGGTAAGAAGTTTCATTATGAATCTGGTTTGTGGCTCAAAGCATGTGAATACTGGCATGTTAGGATTTATGAGAATTGAATATTGGATGGCTTGATTCATGTATGTGTTGGTGTTGTGATCCACTGTTTGAACTGGTTATTACTCGTGGTAGCATGGCATCGTGTGCAACTCGTAACTGTTAAGTCCCTGTTTGTTGTGTTTTTCTGATCGTATCATCATTTCCCGATTTGTATCTTTTGCTCGTATACGTGATGAATTACTTATATGTTTAACCTTTCGATTGACTGGATTACCTTGGGTTTATGCATGTTTCTATGTTGTTGGTTCCATCTATGTTTGACTGTATACGTACTGCCATGATTATAGGCTCGGTTTATCTAATTTATCTCCTAAGGGTTTATTTGTATTATGTTATGTACGACGTTAGTATAACTATGCCCGATTATCGTATTTACTACTTAGAGGAGTAGCTAGCTCACCCATTTTAGGACTCGGGTTGCGTGATCAGTATAGTTTTATTGATGTGACTCGCTAGTGCCCCTTAGGAATCGAGCGAGAATATGAATCCTCTTCTCTTCGAGACACCGGGTTGGGCTGCACTAACCTATGGATTGACTCTTACATCCGACCAAGGGGTCAGATCCCATCCACGTGTCACATTGTGTACGAAACAATGAGTTCCTTGGTTGTTGAGCACACATTGCGGGTTGCACCAACCCTCGAGTGGGCCGAGTGCACTCGCCTAGGCTAGGCTAGATCTCGTGTGACTTTAGTGCTAGTATATCTCTCTGTTTGTACTCGTGGAACCTCATATGCTGTGTGCATGGTTCCACCAGTTTACCGCCCAATACGTTGGAACCCCGAGACTACTGGAAGAGGCCACTGGGACAGATGACGACGCGGAGGAATGCCTGTCGGTGAGCCTGCATGCATTTTGTGGGGATGTTGTTTGCAGGCGGGTTGGTCCTCCTACATGTTGGGGTTAGTAGATAGCGCCCTGAGCCTGAGGTTTAGGGACCCTATAGTTTCCCTCACTCATGGCTCTCTCTGACAGGGTTAGGTGATTTTATTGGCATTCTGTATGCCCTTGCTGACACGATTCGTGTGTCGTTGTCTCGACCCTAGGTTTAGGGATCCTGTGTGGTTTCCTCATCGTGGTCCTCCCCGACAAGGTCGGGTGACTTTTGGCATAAGTGTATGTTCTGCGGATACGCTATTGGAGTTACACAGTGGAAGCGTGGTGGGTCCCTGATAGGTCAGACTACCCCCGGGGCATTTAGGTATGTCTCTGTTGATATGCTATTAGAGTTGCACAGCGGAAGCGTGGTGGGTCTCTGGCATAGGTCAGGCTACCCCGAGACATTCGTGTATGTCTCTGCGAGCATAGCATGACAGGTCAATGATAGGTCAGGCTACCCCGAGACATTCGTGTATGTCTCCGCTGATGTAGTTTGGTGGGTCTCTGACAAGGTCAGGCTACCCCGAGACAATTGTGTTTGTCTCTTCGGACACGGTATAGGACATGATCCGACCCAAAGTTTAGGGAACTTGTGTGTTCTCCTCACTCGTGGTCCTGCCCTGACAGTGGTCAGATGATTGCTTGGCATTTAGCTATTTTTCTTGCTCACGACTTGCATGCCATCGTTTGACATTGTTTGCTCATGACCGGCTCGGGGGCCAGACACGCATGAGCAACGCACTTAACTTTAGTTGTCGTATTTTCTAACTTGTTTCTGTTTGCATGCTTATACCCATGGTGGGGCTCCTTACTGGGTATATTTCAATATACTCACCCCTTACATTTTCAGGTACTGATCCATTCCGAGGTAGCTAGGCAAGGAGCTGCATCGATCATGGACACGGTATCGACATTTTCTCTTTCGCATTGTTTTACTTGTGTCAACATTCTGTTGGCTTGTATTTATTTTGAACTATCGGGATCCCGAATCATGTTTTGTATGTTTTTCGAACTATCAGTACTGTTTTTATGTTTTACGAGGTTTTGTTGGAAAATGCATGTGGTTATTAAGTTGATTTGTGAGGATTTTAATATGCATGCACCCGTAACACCCTTAAACCTATGATGTTAATTATAATCTATAAGTTTGAACTATAAGGTTAATTATAATCTTAAAAAAAACTATAATGTTAATTATTAAAGAAAAATATTCACAAACATAGTTAATTTTACCAACAAATATAATTTTTATTTAAAAATTAAAAGGGTTAAAAATAAATAAATAAATAATGTAAACGAGGCAGGGATCACGGTAACGGGCATGGGAATACATTCTCCAACCCCTTTTAACCAACGTGAAATTTTTTCCCTCGTCTCCGACCCCGTTCACCCGCTTAATCGGGGATTCCTAGCCTCGTAAAATGGACATCCCTAAGTATATCTTTTAACTTTAAAAATAAAATCTAATAAATCCTAGCATCATTTGTCAATGGTCTAATTTTATTTTTATTTGGAAAATAATCTAATAAATACTAATTTTATTTATCGATTTTTTGTTTGTTATTTATTTTTAAAGTACGTTTTCAAAAATAAATTAAGTTTATAAAAAAAAAAATTAAAATATAAATTTCTTAAATGAGTTTTAATTTTTAATTTATAGATTTTTTTTTTAGTACAATGAGTTTTTATTTTTAAATTTTGGTCAAACATTATATATAGACACAAAAGAAAGAATAAAGAGAGCATTCAAATATCTATTTTTTTAAAAAGAACTTAGTGGAAAGAAACGATTAAAAAAATAAGCAGGCACAATTTTTATTTAAAAACAAAACAAAATGACATTGAAAATAAGAAAATTTTAAATTTTGTGTCTAATTGATCTTTCTGCTATCTAACTAATATTAACAATAATTTAGGATGTAAATGTATGTACATAAACCTAACTCCTACAACAATACAACAAACAAAATATTGGTTTGAAATTAACAATCTAAATCATTCCAAACCTCTCCAAGGTGGGATGAATTTGCTAATTCATAGATTCACCATTTTTTCCTTCTTTCTTATTCTCTCTCCTTCATTTTTCATATACATAATTAATATTTTATTATTATTATTATTATTTTGTTAAAACAATGTACTAATACACCATTCATCTCAAATAAGAGGTCTTTGTACATTGAGTATCACTTCACCTCAATCAATACACATAGCACATCAAGTTCAGCTTCGAGAAGTAACATGTATCAGTTAAAATAGAAAAAAACAAAGACTCTAACCACCCAGCAACAAATCAATCATACATGACTCAAACAGAAAGCTCCTAAGCGAAATTTATTTACTACTTAGCCTCTATATAAGCATATAAACATGATGGAGTGAAGAAATAGGGAATGAGTACGTATCTATAATCTGTGAAAGAATGTGTAAAGCTAAGACCTCTTTTTTAATGAGGAAATAAAAGCATGTACATGTGTTCCCCGAAAAAGTAGGCCAAGTTGCAAAACCACATAAACTTGATTGTTCAATCTTTCTTCCCTTTTCTTTTCTTCTGTGAACATATTTAGCTCGATTTAGTACTCGCAAAGAAAACAAAAACAAAACAGGTTAGGATTGAATATCAAAGAAGAAAAGAATCAGAGAAGCGAAGAGATCGATTTCTTACCTGATGATGTATCGATTCTCTGATACATCTCTATAGAATCAATTCCATCGTTGATCAAGTGCAAATGATTGAAAGGAGCACCAGAAATTCGCTAGAGCTTCACCATTCGGTCGAACAGAAAAAGTAAATGAATGAATAGTGGCTAGGAGAAAAGTTTTGTTCAAATCTCTCAATCCAGTTGGCGAGCTGAGGAGCGAGCTTTCGACACGCACACGGAACCACGTGGACAGCTGACACACCCCACTCCAAATTGCTCTAATAATTTTGGATATGGCATGTCTATAATAGATCACAAATAGAACGTGACATCTATTATATAAACTCTAAATAGAAAAATTCATTTTATTTTTGAAATCACAAGTGACTAATCAACTTTATTAAACTAAAATCTTTAGAAATTTCATTAAAGTTTCCCTTGAAAAAACTATATAAGCCACACCTGGAAAAGAAGTATATGCACTCTCATAATAAAATAATCAGGCCTCAGTTATTAATTCAAAAGTCCAACCATCATAGTAAAATCCATTTGTAAATGGACATATAGGTTTAAAAATTTCAAGCCAATATAAATCCCTAAAATAATGCTAAGTCATGCAAAGATGCTAGTCACCTCAAATACATTAAAAAAACATCTATAAATATGTCCATACAAAATGACATGCAACTAATGAGGTTTGGTGGCAGAGATTGACTTTGACTGACTCGTGAGGGATTGAGTCGCTACCTGGTGGAAAATTTTGAAGAAGAAAAAGGGGTGAGCTAATAAGCCCAATGAATGATGAGTTAAATAGGAAAATAACTTGTAAGAAAATAGTTTCATAATAAATAACAGTAAAACTTTTCACGAAGTTATAATCTAAACCGAACTACATACTTGATATGAATAAACAACCATAAGGTTGCCAAAAATTAACCTCTAATAGCATTAAAAAAACAACATAAGATATTCGTAAAATTGGTCACTAAACTTGTACAACATACCTTGTAACATTAGCGTAGAATAGTTCCAATATGCATAACAAGCCAATCTCTATCATACTAGCGTAGTGTAATTTCAATAGGCGCACATAAGTGATCTCTATCATACTGGTGTAGAGTAGACTTAATACGCACAAATGAAAAATCTCTGTCATACTAGCGTAGAGTGGTCTCGATACGTAGAAAAGAGCAATTTTTGTCATACTGGTGTAGAGTAGTCTTGATACGCACAGTAGAGCAATCTCTGTCATACTGGCGTAGAGTAGTCTCGATACGCACAGCAGAGCAATCTGTGTCATACTGGCGTAGAGTAGTCTCGATACGCACAACAAAGCAATCTCTGTCATACTGGCGTAGAGTAGTCTCAATACGCACAGCAGAGCAATGTCTGTCATACTGGCGTAGAGTAGTCTCGATACGCACAATAGAGCAATCTCAGTCATACTGACGTAGAGTAGTCTCGATACTCACAGTAGAGCAATCTCTGTCATACTCGCGTACAGTAGTCTCGATACGCACAGTAGAACAATCTCAGTCATACTGGTGTAGAGTAGTCTCGATACGCACAACAGATCAATCTCTGTCATACTGGCGTAGAGTAGTCTCAATACGCACAGCAGAGCAATCTTTGTCATACTGGTGTAGAGTAGTCTCGATACGCACAGTAGAGCAATCTCTTTCATATGTGCATACAGAATGATCCTAAGTGACGAATAAACTAGACACACTACCCAAAACTCGAGTGTATGTCGAAATGGATCCCAAAGACATCATATACATATCATATCCACATTATGGAATACGTTTACCTAAATAGATTTAAGGAAGTTGCCCAGAGCACAAATATTCGGCTATTTGAAAAACCTTTTTTCACATAGGACGTATAACTTCTCCATTACCATTTCTTAGTCTCTAATTCATCATTGCTTAAATTTAAGAGGTTCATCTATCTTCATAAATATGTATAAGTTCTCGATGTAACATTTAAGAAATATATCTAAATTAGTAATTAAATCAAGATAAAAATATTATGGAACTCTAATAATTTCAACGAAAACACACTTAACAATTTTCCTAAGTATAACCTTAGTTATGGCCATAGAGTATAAAATTTCACAACGAACTCTTTTAGAATCCCCCCACAATTACTTAAAATTAAACTATTATAATGTTATATTCATGGAATTCTGTTGTATTAAGTTACTAGTTGAAATACTTGAATAAATAAACCACTCACCATGCTTGTTACAAGATAATTTTGGATTACAAAGTTGTCTCATTCATTACTTGACCTGAAATAATAATATTGATTGAACTAATTATTAATGACTTTTGAATCTCTAAATTATAGCACAATTTTATCAAACTACACCAAACTTTGATCCCCTACAAATAAGTTACTCTCATTTTTCATGAGTTTAAAACTTCAACTATCAAAAACCACCAATCTTTTAGTAACCTCTTTGCATCTCACTTTTAAAAGCCCAAAAGTTTCATTCTCGAAATTTAGAACTCTTACATGAATAAGGTGGATAAAACCCCATAGCCCACGTTATTTTTCTCCTTCAATTACTTTCTATCTCATCTCTCCAACATTTTGATTCCTTTTTTTACCTTCTTTTATTTCAACCTTTTTTATTTCTCTTATTTCACATTCTTTGACGTTATGTTAAATCTCACAACAAAACCCACCAATACTATCTATTCATCATCTATTTAGCCATAGACATCAAAACTTTCCATCTCTTTTGATTTTCCATAGTTTCTTTATAAATTCAAGCCAAAACAAACTATTTAAAGAAACTCACAAAATTTAAGGTTAAACTTTTAAATTTCTAGAGTTTCATTTAAGAAGAAGAGTTCATAGAAACTTACTTTTTTTTCAATGGTTCAATCTTTGATGTTCCTTCATAAAGTATCCATGGATAGACTCCAAAAACCTTCTCCAAGCTTTCTTTCTTTCTCTTATTTTCCCTCTCTCTCTATGGTCTCCTTCAAAAATGTGGGTTACTCCCTCATATCTCATTTCTTTCTCTTTTTCATAATTAATTATTAAATGGAATGTGTGGCTTTGGTGAGTTCACACCTTTCCTTTCCTTTTCTTTTTCTTTTCTTTTTTTTCTTTTATTGTACATATATATTTATTCATCTTTGGAACAAGCTTCCAACGGAAGTTTTTTTTTTTTTTTTTTTTGTGTTTAATTTTATTTATATACAAACTTTATCTTATATTTTAACTTTATTATATATATATATATATAATTTATTTTAATTGAGGTGTTACAACAGTTGAGAAGAGTTGGACCATGCAAAATCGGATTGAGCTAAGTGGCTTCAAATTCCTTTGTGTCTTGAGTCCAATTGCAATTGAATGGGTGCAAGCCTGAGTTTAAAAATAACATTTTTCAATAATAATAATAATACAAACCATACTTTGATTAGTATTAAAGTGACAAACTTTTATAAGAATTTTAATTGAATTATAATATAAAGTTTTTTAAATTTTGACAATAATAATTTTTTTTAATAATAACTATTATTATTATTATTGAAAGCATTAGTAAATATAAATTATATAATCATTATAAAAGAAAATTATTTTTTATTTTTTAAATTATTAATATAATTTTTTTAGTACAAATTGGGGAAGAGAGACCACAAACCAAATAAACTCTATGAAAAGGAAAGATTATTCTCATTCAAAATGAACCCCTATGAAAGTCCAATACCGAATTTGGATGAATTCAAGAAGCTAAGATATGAGAGTAAAATAATAATCTTTATAAATTCAATTCAGGAAATGTAAGGGCCTGACCTAAATTAGGGTATAAACCTAAGTCCTTAACTCTAAATGCATGAAAACAATGTTCAACATCTAGGGAATGTATAAAAATAAAACTTCTTCAAATCGACTGATTAAACAAGTTTATAAACGATTAAATCTGTTAAAAGAATCATAGGGTACCCAAGAGTGAAAATGTAAAAGCTCGTTAAGATATATACAATTTATCATGCCCCTAAAATTGTTCGTGCAGAAGGAATAAATTAAAAGACTCTAGACAAAGTAATGCAGTAGGTCTCATGGTCATCTCCAGGTCCGTCGATCATTTATTTCTATATAGTCTAGTAGTACTTGTGAGGATTCCACAGTGGAAAGGGTGAGTTTTTGCAAACTCAGTAAGGCTCCCCCAGCTTGGGGATAGACATGCACAAGAATGCAAACATCAGCAAACAAGTATGATCAACAACATAATCGAGGGGTATACAAAACTCAAGCTCCTGGGTGCTAGGTCAAGAAACCTCGCCCTTTACGAGCACCTCGCAGAGCGGTCTAAAGGTCGTAGACCCCAAGACCAAATGCCCACAAGAGTCCTCTGACTTGAGAGCAATCTGGCAACCTATTTCAGAGGGATCCGATCAGTCGAGCATCCTATTGGCCTCAGATCTCGTACTCACGGCGAGGGGTGGTGCCACACCAATCACCAAGGAACTATATTAGGCCCATGCCATATACCTGGAGAGTGTCTAGGCTACTAGTAGAAACCATCAAGGGCAGTGAGCCTGGCCAGCCGACCATCCACGGAAGTCTTGCGGAGCAAGAAAATATCACCTCAAGCTTGGGTGTGAGCCCGAATATCATCGTCCACACCTACCTACTAGTCTTCTCTATCCGGTCTCCAGGACTCGTTTGGGTCCAAACGAGGCATCAAGTCGTGCATCAAACATCATGCAAGCCCATATTAGGACAATCATGCAACCACATGCAACTCGACCATATCAAGCAGATATATATGAATCATGCATCACTAGTCATACAAGAGACAAGACATGAAATGTATATGCTCTCGATGCAATTAAATGTGACATACAATGCACATGGTCATGCTACAACCAGAAAAATCAACTCATGCAAGTAAACCGGCATATGCATTAACTACAGGTCCTCGAGAAAGGGGTTTAGGGTCTCTTACTTAGTCGAATTCTCTAACAACGCTCCAAGAATCTCCTAGTAGCTCTAAATGGCCAAACACAACTTCAAGCTCTGCAACAAACAAACCGGTCAAAACTAGCACCTCAGACCATCAAAATCGGATCTAGAACATCGAGTTTATCAAACAGTAAAGAACCTCGAAAAATGTGTCCTAGCGACACCTGACAGCTACACGGGCCTCAAAAACTCGGCTCGAAGAACAGAAAATGGCTCGGGTCAAATCTGGTCAACAGAAAAGTCAAAGGGTCAAAACTCACCATTTAACATTCAAACCAAACAAGTTTAAACCATAACTTAAATGAATTTACACCTCTAGCCAAACAGGCTTAAAACTCATTTAGAATGCCTTTATACTCCCAACCAAACACTTTAAGCCACAATTTAACTAACTTCAAACTTTAACCAAACAAGCTTAACCATTAGTAAAATAACTTTAAACTTGTAAGCAAACAAACCTTAATTCACAAACAAACACTCCTTATCCAATGCTTTAATCGCTTTAAACTCAACCAAACAGCCCCTAAACCTCATTAAAATAACTTAAATCTAAGCCCAACAACCTTAAACATGGAAACAAACATCACCCTTCTTCTTCATTTACAACTCAACCAACCTAAACCCTAAAAGAGAGAGAGAGACTCACCCTCACTCTGCAGATGTCTTGCGGCAGCGACGGCGAAACCTCGACACTCGACTCATCTGCAGCGGCTCAAGCACGATCTCAACCCAACTCACGTTACGCTGCACTCAACAAACAC
The DNA here is from genome assembly GCA_037833695.1 of Sechiopsis laciniata. Taxonomy (NCBI): domain Eukaryota; kingdom Viridiplantae; phylum Streptophyta; class Magnoliopsida; order Cucurbitales; family Cucurbitaceae; genus Sechiopsis; species Sechiopsis laciniata. The sequence goes on along the minus strand of JBBMKA010020334.1, from coordinate 17,868 downwards.
CAGTGACGGCTATAACTCACGGCGATAACGAGATTCTTCAACAAATAACAATGGTGGAACTGGCAAACCCATGAGCTCGTGGTGCTGTTCCTCGACACAACGACCTGCAACAGCTCTCCTCGCTGCGGCACTCCTCAACTGTGCACACACGCCGCTCATGACGACTAAAACCCACACGAACCGACCTCCCGTGCTTCCTCGACGCAGAAATAAGCAGCACCGTTCGGAGTAGACGCCGAAAGAGGTGAATCCACGATAACTGGCTCCGGCGAAGCTGAACAGAAGACTCAATCAAATGGCAGCACTTCAAAACTCGAAGATGAACATTGCCCACTCTAGGGATCCGCAAAAATGACCTTAAATACTAATGGTCAAATGACCAAACTGCCCCTCCATTTGAGATTAATCACAAAACTACCCACAAACTCTTTTATTCTTATTAATTCCAACAAATGGGTTGTTACATGAAGCCTATAAAGATGTTAGAATAGCCATGAAGTATGGGAGGGACACTGTAACCATGGTGTTAGCTTTAAGACTTCAAATCAATCCAAATATTTTGATGATAACAAACTCAATTTTTATACTGACTATTTTAGTGTTTCAAAAATCTTATCTCGTAGATCTCGAAAAAATATTTCCAATGCATCTTGAATCATCCGAATCGAAATTTAAACAAGGATGATATGAACAGAATAAAATTGACGAAAAAAATACCCAATTAGACGAAAACGAAATTTTCCTATTAGTTTTTATTATTATTCATTCAAAATTTTTTCCATCTCCTATCTATTGAATCTCAACCATCCATACCTTTTACCTAAAATTCAATGGCCCCGTTCCATCCCATTTTGATCAAATCTCACCCATCCACTTATTTTACCATAAATCTTAATGACCATTTTTAATCTTTTCTCCATTTTAATATCTTGCAACAACTTCCAAAGAGTTTCTTCCTGCAAGCCTCCATATTTTCATCCTAAAGTGTTGGATTCTCTCAAATTAATACTCTTCAACCGACGTAGTTTAATTTTAGTGGGAACGTTCTTATTTTTGTATCAACTTCTGTGTCTTGCCTACAAGTGGCTATTTGTGTGAGATTTTTTTTTTTTTCTTTGTGATTAGTATTAAGGTGTAGGATACACCTTGGGTTGTGAGAAAACTAAATAGGTTTATTCCTGAACCATTGAAAATGATTGAGTTTCTCTTTAGCCTAAGAAAAAGAGGGTCGTATAGGTTTGGATCTTACTCGTATAAGACATTATGAATAAAATACCCAAGAAGAGTTTTGGGAGTGGATTAGGGATTTTTCGAACCACTATAAACCTTCGGTATCTTCTTTTCCTTATCTTTTATTTTTTGCATTTCAATTGGCCTATTATTTTTATTAGTTCATGAAATAATACTTGCTTGTAATTGGATGATCATTGTTAGAGTTAAAAAAAAAAGGTATATTAGTGGACAACTATATTCACCCCTCTAGTGTCGCTTAATGATCCTACAATTGGTATCAGAGTGGGTATCTCAGTTTTGATTCGAAAAAATTTTTGAAACTTTTTGTTAATTTTTTTAAAATTTGAATTTTTTATTAAATTGTTTTTTTTTAATTTTTTTTAATCAAATCTTGAATTTTATTATTTTTGCTAAACAGTTTGAAAAATTGCTTTTTCAATGTCGTTTTCACCAAAAACAAATCTTTAAAAATTAGTTTTTAAAATTCTGACGCTGTCATCATTTTGTGCCATCAAAAGAAGACCTTTATTCACTTCGTATTTTAATGCTAAATTGGTTGTTTCTTCAACCTTTTTATCCGCTCGGCAATCTCTTGTAAAATGTCCCACTTTTCTGCAATTGTAACATTTGTTAGAATTGCAATCACTCGCATAGTGACCATACTTGTGACATTTGTAGCATTCAATGTTCGAATAATTTGATTGAGCGCCTTTTCCTCGACCGCGTCTTCTTCTGCGATAAGCGAATTGGCTCGTCTATCCCTTCTCTTCATGAGTGTCACTTTGACCACCATGACCATTTCCACAACCTCTACGACCACGTCCTCTACCCTGAAATTTTTTTGAATAGAATACCTTTTCATCTATGATTGACGCTTTGGTTTGAAGTGTTTGCTCTAACGTTTCCTTCTTCTTCTTATTCTTACATTGCTCGTGTGCCTCAAGTGAACCAGAAAAAGCTCATCAACAGTTAGCATCGCAAGGTCATTTGACTCTTCTATCGTGCACACAATATTCTCAAAATTGTTGGTCAATGATCTCAAAATTTCTGCAACAACTCGCGCAGCCGTCAACTTTTCTCCGTTGCGATTGAATTGGTTCACCACCATCTATACACGTGTGATGTAGTCAGATACGTTTTTTGACTCCTTCATCTTAATGCTCTCTAACTAGCCGCGAAGAGTTTGGAGACGCACTTGCTTGACTCGGTAGGCTCCTTTGAACACTTTCTCTAAAATGTCCCATGCTCATTTTGAAGTAGTTGCACTCGCAATCTTCTCAAAGCCTGACTCGTCAACTGCTCAGAACTGCATGTAGAATGCCATTTTATCATTCGAATGCGTCTCTTTCAACGCTTTGGTTTGAGCCACCGTATAACCCGTAGTATTCTCTAGTTCTATGAAACCTTCTTCGACCACTTCCCATGCATAATGAGATCCAAGTAGCGCTTTCAACTGAATGCTACAATTCTCATAATTTGCCTTCGTCAATCGTGGTAGCGGCATTTGACCCGTCACGTTCGCCATAGCTCTTATACCAATTTGTAAAATCTAGATAACGCTTTGATACCAATTTGTAGACACTCGAATCACAAATAAAATAAATAAAACAAAAATAATACAATCGCACAAGCTTTTCGCTTCGTGATTAGAGAGACAAAACACTCACAAATTCTCTAAAAAAATACTTTCTTTTATTTCTGAACTTGCTTTTTTGCTCTATTGCTCTTTTGCTCTACAATTGTCTCTCTTAAAATGAAATTGACAATCTATTTATAGCCTACAATACTTGGTCTCCAAGATTCTTAGTCATAAATTCATAATTGTTTTGGCATTCAATTTCCAAAACCATTTTGCCACTAATTCCTAATTTAAGACCCATAACTCCTAAATAAAAACTCCCACTAACAACAATTAAAACACATTAAAATATAGCATTAATGTTTAAGAGCTCGACCCTTCCAACTACCTTTCAATGGTCGAAAGCACCGTTCCTCACTGAACCCAACACCTCAATCAATTGTTGATGAAACCGATCGTCGAATAGAAATCCCCCTTCTCGAATGACTGAGTCCTTCATCGCCTGAGCCCTAACTTCACGATTCCTTTTTCCCTTATTTTCGCCAAACTCAGTTTTAAAACCCAGAACTTAAAACGACGTTGTAATTTACCTAATTTTTCTCTCTGGGTTACACGTAACCCCAATCCCTTTGGTTGAGCTGGCACATTCGTTTCCCACCCTAATTCAATGCCCACCTTTTTATTTTATTATATTTTTCTTTTTATAAACACACACAACAATATAATTTACACCACATTTACATATTCTAACCTAACAAAATAATCATCCTTAACCATACCTAAATAAAGTTTTTGGGTCTCACAAATGTGATGATAGAAGAGTATAAGAGTACAATGATGCAAGAATTTGAAATGACAAATCAAGACTTGCTGAAGTTTTTTCTCGGTTTGGAGGTTAAACAAGAAGAGACAGATATTTTTGTATCGCATGAGAAATATGCAAAAGTACACTGAGATACGAATTCTTTATGGGCAACATAACATTTACTTGGTTGTCAAAGAAACAACCAATCGTGACATTTTCGACATGCAAAGCTGAATATGTTGCAGCTTCTTGGTGCATATGTCATACGATATGGCTAAGTAATTTATTGAGCAAGATGTAGCTGAAGCAACTTGGTGCAACCATGATTCAAGTTGACAACAGATCAGCAATTGAGTTAGCAAAGAATCCAGTGAATCATGAAAGAAGCAAACACATTGATGTTCGCTTTCATTTTTTATCCAAGATCATGTGAAGGAAGGAAGCGTAGAATTGCTGCATGTGGCGAGTCAAGATCAAGTTGCAGACATCTTTACAAAACCGTTGCCGAAAGTATTGTTCGACAAATTCAAGAAGATGATTGGCATGACGAATAGTAGAAGCATTTAAGTTTAAGGAGTTTTGTTGAATAATCTTTAATGCTGTTTTTAATGTATTTGCAATATTGTTGGTGGGCCTTTAATTAAGAAATTGATGGGTTTTAATTAAGGAACTAATTAAGGAATTAGTGGATCCTTAATTTAGGAATTAGTGGGAAACGTTTTTGGTAAATGAAAAGCCAAAAATGGAAAAGCCTTAGAGACTAAGTATTGTAATAGGCTATAAATAGGTAGAGCAAGAAAGCAAATAGAGAAAGAAGAGAAGTTTGAGAGGTAAAGAAAAAGTGTTTGTAGAGAATTTGTGAATGCTTTGTCTCTTCAATCACGAAGCGACAAGCTTGCACGACTGTTTTATTATTTTTTTATTCACTTGTTATTTACAAATTGGTATCAAAGCATTACACTTTTATGGTTTAAATTATGATGTTTAGAGAAAGAGAAAGAAAATATTTTTGCTAGAATTTTTTTTTTTTTTTTTTTGAAAACCAGGAAATCGGAGCTTCATCCCGGGGCACCACTGGCTTGTCCCTAGACTGTGACACCGGGAATATTTTTGCTAGATATTGATTTCAATTTATGGTATGTGTGGGAATATGATTTATTAAAATTGACATTAAACGAAGAAACTGATCTCTTGCAATGCTCAAATTATGAATATCATATGTTGTGCTTTAGAAAGTAAAATGTGTGATAAAATTGTACATGTTGAATATACTTATGTTGTTTGAAATTTTCTTAAAAATATGTATAGCGTTGAAAATTTTCCTTCTCTAATTTATGATAAATTATTTAATGCATTTGAAAGCATGCAACATGATTTTGAAAATTTTATCTTGAATATGTCAAACTATATTGCATCATAAGATAGATGTTTTCTTTTATACCACAATATTGGGAGAAGAGAGATTTGAACCTGTAACCTCATGGTTATTAGGTTATACAAGATGCCAGTAGAGCTATGCTCTTGTTGGCATCATAAGATAGATGTTTGTTGTATTGAGAATAGAGCATTAAATGATAAAAATAGAATCATTGAAAAAGATAATGAGCATCTCAAATCTTTATTACGTGAATTAAAAATTGAATCGAGTGATTTGAGAAATAAAAATGAATAAATTCATTTTTGCTTATTGAAATTAAAAGATGAAATTGTTAACTTGAAAGATACAAATTTTCATTTAGAAACTAGCAATAGTGAAAAATTTTGCCTTAATTGACAAATTAAATTTTTTGAAAATGATAGTTATGAGAAAAATAATCTTTTGCATGCATGTGTTTAAAGAAAAAGAACCACTTGATAGTAAAGAGCTTGAAATTGCAAAAGAGTCTATAAAGTTTACTATTGTTGCAGAAAGATTGGATAATACTTTTGATATTTATAAATCTTATAATGATTAAAATGTATTGAGCTTTGCAAATGAAAATTTTTCATCTAGTTCTGATACTAGTTTTGTTAGAGCCGCCCCGACTGTGCCTAGACATTTTCATGCTAGATCTAAATGCGCTCATAATGTAAAATTTAAGCATAAGCATGAAAATGATATACATTTAAATGAAAAATTAAAATTTGAGCATACACATTATGATTCATCTTAATATATATGCATAATGCTAAATTTGCGTCTAATCATGAAAATATTAGAAATTTGTGTCCAATATGTTAGAAATATTGGAAACTAGTCTAGGGAAAGCTAGCTTCGATGGGGAGATAAAAATTCTCGTTGGTTCCATCGAAAAGCTTTAATACGCAGAGAAATCAACGCCATTCATGGAATTGAGAACAATCATTGACAGTGGATTACAAGCATGGAAGGTATATCAGATATTCTTACACATTATTTTAATGATGATTTTTTTGTTCTTCAGCTCCGATGGATTCTGCCAAAACTGAGATAATGTGTAAGAATATCAAAAGTATTTTTTTCCCAATTCCAATCATGCGTAAGAATATCTGAGATACATCTTGACATGAATGTTTTTAGTCGACTCCGAAGGTTTGCAATATAAAGATTATTTCATAATATAAAGATGAATAGAAAAGATCTTATATAAAAAAGAGGTAGAGATTTTACCATTTGTAAGATACATGAGGTATTTCTTTTATTATCAATTAATTTTGAAATGAAAATATGTGTGTTGTTTATTTTTTTTATTTAACAATAATGAGGAAGGAAAATTTGAATTTGTAACTTTTTTATCATAGGTTAGTTGAAGTACACTTTTGATGGTGGTTATATAGTATGTGATATGAAATTAGAGTCCATGAAATTCAAACATGTAGAAAGATTAAGATTTGATTTAAGAATGGTAAATTCAAATAGACTGCATCTGAAAGTATATTAAAAAAAATAAAGAGAAACCTAACAATAATTCATTAATTGCGACCATTGCAAATATTTGTGGTTGTGTTCTACTAAAGATAAATATTCTCCTTTTCTCTTTATTTCTATAACAGCTCCATCGAGGTTGAATAATTTTTCTCTTCACTCAACCATTGAAAATGGTCTGAAATTAATTCTGCCTTCTATTGTTTATGAAACCCAGAGATAGACTGCCTCGTCGCTATTAAACTGGCTATGTCGAAGGCATATGATCGAGTGAAATGAAGTTTTCTAAGACATTGTATGACCAAGATTGGAGTGCCTCTCGAGTTAATAAATGTGATAATGGACTGTATTACTAATCAATGGGCAACCTAAAGTGTATATTCAGCCTACGCGAGGTCTTCGACGAAGTTGTCCACCGTCGCCGTACCTCTTTCTTTTTTTGTATGGAATGCCTCTCTATTCCCCTCGCCAATGCTCATTTTGTCAATATGCTTGAGGGATGTAAAATTTCTTGGGAAAGTTCTACTATTTTGCACCTCATGTTTACATTTGATTGTGTATTGTACAAGTTTTGATGCTTGGTGGAAGAGACTATGGAGAGTCAATATGGCAACAAAGTTTCGTTCCGTTTTGATGCTTATCGATTCATATTCTTGGTGGGGATTTAAAATGAAAAGATGGAAAAAGAAAAAAAGAAGTACAAAAAGAAAAATGATGGTGACAGAAGAAAAAAAACCAGATTACAATAAACATTCTTGCTTTGCTTCAATTCATGATTTTGAGAATTCGTTTGTATAGATTCATAAGAAATTAATTTTTAAGTAGGTGGCGTTAGAAGTTATAAAATATAATGGCTAGATTTTTGTATCTAGTATTTAAACATTATTAGATATTATTTAGGATTTGATATCGGTAGATTTCTTAGGGTTTGATACTATTGGTACTATTTATATTTGTGAAGAATGAATGGAATGGCACGATATTTCTGCCCATGACTTATCGAAATTTAACATGGTATCAGTGCCTCTCTAAATTAGAGAGTTTTTTTCGCAAACTAAAAAAAAGGTGTTCATATCCTTTTATGTGGCTGACGGCCAGTGTTTTGGCTGACTGGGGTTGATCGACGACGTCTGGTTTGTGAGAAAGCTTTCAACATGCTGCATAAAGTGGAATCTGCAGACGTAATTAATTCATTTCAATTTGAATTTTGAATCTCTGGTGTGTGTGTTTTTTTTTAAAGATTTTATATCTAGTAGTAGGTTTTTAGAGGTGGTTTGATTTTTTTTAATAATTCTATTTGCTTAAAGTCATTGCTATGAGTGGTTTTTAGAAACCACATGGTTTTTTTTTTACTTGAGATTTCAAGCACTTAATGATTGACATTTGATGGTTTTTGGTCTCGAAGGCGTAATATTCAAGTTTTGTCAAATGATTTTGGGTGGAATTTGAGATGCCGGTCAGTAATAATTTTTACGACAAAATTTAAAGGAAATTTCCATATTTTTCTACCATGGGTGAAGATATTGGTATTTGTAAAACCACCACTCGGTATAACTTTGCCGGTCATATGAACAGTTCAGGTTACAATGGTTCGTATGATATTGAGGAGGTTGATAGAGCAAGTGCTCTAACTCTAGTGATGATCAATGGACACAAGTAAAAGCTGCAATTAAGGGTGTTCAATCCTCAACCTCCTCACCTGAAATATTAAGTGGTAAGAATAATTCAAGTGAGTGGATTACTAATATTGGCGCATCGAACCACATGTCGGGTAATATTTTAAAATTTTATGATTTATCTGAAATATCTTTACATGTTGGGTTGCCTAATGGAAAAAGTACTACGGCTACAAAAGTAGGAAAAATTGTCTTAATTGATGGTTTGGTTTTGGAGAATGTGTTATATGTTTATGTTTTAACTTATAATTTGTTGTCTATATCACAACTTTTAGAACAACAAAAATATAATGTTCTTTTCACGTACAAATTATGTTTAATACAAGACCGCAGTTTAAGGAACTTGATTGGAGCGAAAGTGCAGTATAATGGAATCTATTTCTTTAGGTCCGTTCAGACTCATAGTTGATTGGCAAATAAAGTAGTAGTTACAAATGCAAGTATGTTATGGCATAGACGTTTGGGTCATCCTTCGATGAAAGTAGTATCATCTTTAATTGGAGAAGCCTCTAGTAGTACAAGTTGTAAAGTTGATTGTCAAGTTTGTTTTATGGGTAAACAACCTCATAATTGTTTCCCTTTAAGTACAAATAAATCATCAAGTGCCGTTGATTTAATTCATTGCGATATTTGGGGTTCAAACAATGTTTTGTCAAGTTGTGGGGCACGATTCTTTCTCACCATTGTAGATGATTACTCTCGTGCTATTTTGGTATATTTGATGATAGGAAAGTTTGAAACTGCAAAATTGATTTAAGATTTTTATGTTATGATTGAAACTCAATTTGGTAAAAAAAATTAAAGTTCTTAGAAGTGATAATGGTCAAGAATTTTTTAGTTTGAAATCTTTTTTTTTTTTTTCACAGAAGGGAATCTTGCATCAAACATCTTGTGTGGACACTGCACAACAAAATGGTAGAGTTGAGCGTAAGCATAGACATATTCTCAATGTTGCTCGTGACTTATGTTTTCAAGCAAAATTGCCTAAATATTTTTGGGGTGAATATGTCCTAGCTGCTGTGCATCTTATAAATAAAACTCATACGCCCGTGTTGAATGGAAAAATGCTTCATGCGTACTTATTTGGTAAACCTCCTTCATATGATAGTCTACGCGTTTTTGGGTGTCTATGTTATGCTTCAAATAGACCTCGTATAAAAGATAAGTTTGATTCAAGGTCTAGGAGGTGTATCTTTGTTGGATATCCTTTTGGCAAGAAAGGTTGGCGTCTTTATGATCTGGAAACATATGAGTTTTTTATTAGTCGTGATGTGTAATTTTTTTAGGATAAATTTCCCTTTATTGAGTCTCTTTCTGATCGTAAAAGATTGCAATGGGAAATATATTTTGCTCGATCTCTATTGTGGAATAATAAAGATGATGAATCTGTCAGTAATGTTTAACCCACTGCGAGTACTACAATAAATAGTGGTATTGATACTAAATGTGAACCTGCTGCGAGTACTACAATAAATAGTGGTATTGATACTGAATGTGTTAGTATTGGCTCTAGTGATGAAGTTCAATCTAGTGGTGTTAAGGTACTAGGTCGTGGGCTTCGTACAAAATTCCCTCCACAAAGTTTCGTGATTATGTAACAACTACAGTTGTGAATATTTGTAACTTGTCCTAAACTGAGTTATTCAGTGCATACTCTTGCACAGTTCTTGAATGTTCCACAGGTTTAACATTGGAATGCAACCTTAAGGATATTGCGCTACTTGAAAGGTGCGCTAGGCCAAGGTGTTGTATTACCATCTAAGGTTAATTTGAGTTTGACAGTTTTTTGTGATAGTGATTGGGCTACTTGTCCATTGACCCGTCATTCGCTGTTTGGATATGTGATTTTTCTTAGTTCTTCTCATATCTCATGGAAAACTAAGAAACAAGCGAATGTCTCTCGTTCGTCTGCTGAAATTGAGTATTGTGCAATGGTTGTTGCTACTTGTGAGTTAAAATGGTTGAAATCATTACTAGTTTCTCTTGGTGTTTTGCATCCAAACCTATGAAATTATTTTGTGATAGTCAATCTACTCTTCATATTGCAAAGAATCTTGTATTTCATGATCTTACTAAACATATTGAGGCAGATTGTCATTTTGTTCGTGATGAGTTGTTATCTGGAAATCTTGTTATTAAGTATGTTCCCACCAAAACACGAGTTGGCTGATTTTATATCAATAGATTTTCTAGGGTTTGATATTATTGGTACTATTTATATTTGTGAAGGATGAATGGAATGGCATGATATATTTGCCCATGACTTATCTAAATTTAACAGGTGACTATCATGGATTGAACTCATCACTTTATGAACCTAAGACCATCTTTGATCACTAGGTCACCCCACAGTGGTTTATGACTTATCATCTTTTATTTAACTTTTGTTTTTTTAGTACAAATTGCAAGAGGGGACCAACAACCCTATATAGAGGGTACAAATATCAATTTTTAGGATCGAATCGTGACCATAGAATTATAATTACCACCAATCAATATTTCATGTTTGTTAGGTTCTTACAACTGGTTGTTTTCAATAATAATAATAATCTTATCACTCGAAGAATGGTTTTTAGCTTTTAGAAAAAATTAAGAGACTAAAATTTAAAAATAAAGATATCAAAATTCAATATCAAAATAATATTTTAACCAATTTGATTTTTAGTCGTCTAGTTTCAATTTGATTTTTTTGTTTTAAAACTGAACCTTTTTACTCTTAACATTTCAATTATACACTTTTAATATGTAAGATAACAAAATCATTAGTTAGATGAAGTAATATTGACTAAAATGATGTTTAGACTAATTTTAAATTTAATACAATGATAAGTGATTATTTCAATTTTTTAGTGAATTTAATTTTTAAAAGAAAACAAATGTAAAAATAAACTAAAAAAAACACACAACTACTAAAAGTGTGCATTATTCAAATGTGAAGAATAAAAATATTCAATTTTAAAGCATGTGTACCAAAGTAAAATTAAATCTAAAATCTAAGAACTAAAAAATGTACTTTAAGAGAACTACATCTACAACTATTACATAGAATAACATTCATCTCAAAATTAATGGGCGAAGAAAAGTGTAGTTTACCTTTCTTATATTTTCACTTTTTTTGAGGTGAGATTATAACAAAACATAAAATAGTTTATATATTTATTGGTAAAGATTTAGTCACAAGGAAAATACACTTTAAAGCTAATTTTATTAATGCTTTGAAGTAACCACCTTTCGAGGTAGAAACAAAGGCTTGTAAGCAACTAAATCGTGTGGCGTGTCGGAATACTAAATATATCATCAAATCATCTTCTTCATAAAAGCATGTCGTCTTGGGAAATTAATTCAAATTAATTCCGACATGTCGTCGAAACCTGGTAATAATTTCTGGAGTTTCAAATTGCACAGATTTCGAACCTTGCTTCAACTTATTCATAACTCAGATACATCCGCCGTCGTCGGCGGCGGTCGTCGGCCATCTCCGCCGTCGAAACCCTCCGCCGGCGAAATGGTTCCGTACAGGTGGGATAATAATAATAACAAGCAATATTATTCGATCCGTCAAATGTTTCGATCGGTTGGTTCCACAACTTTTATGTCGTCCCTCCGATCCTATTTTCCCAGGTTAGTTAATTTGCTTTATTGGTCTTTTTTTTAAATTGAAATCCATTTTTTCTATTTTTTAAATTTCATTTTCATATATTTTTATCGTTCTACTTTTTTGGCCATCAAGGCAGGGTTTGATCAAATTGTTTTTTTTTTTTTTAATGTAATTGTATTTAATTTAAAAATCAAACCTATAAATATTAATGGTAATTTTATTTATGACTTTCTTGTTTATCTCATTTGCTGTTTTTAAAAATTAAATGATTATTAGATGAAAGTTAATAAACTGATTATCAAATTATGAGGGGAAAGATTTCAGCACCCAACACCTCCACAATTCATATTACATTTGAAACTCAAGAAGAAAAATGCAATCAATTATAAGCACCAAAAATATAATTTTTTGATATAAAATTTATTTAGCTTTATTGGATAATCATGTGATTTTTATTTTTTGTTTTTTTAAAATTAAGCTTACAACTAATGATTTAAGTTTAACCTATGTTTTTCAATACTTTGATATCATATTTTATCTATATTTTTTAAAATCAAATTAAATATTGAAAATAAAAAAATTAAAAAAATTAAAAAAAAAGTTTCCAAAAAAATTGTTTTAATTTTTGAAAATTAATTACAATTTAAATACTACCGTAAGAGTAGATAAAATATTTTATTAAAAAAAGCGGGTAAAAATAAACTTAAATTTCAAAAACAAAAAATAAATTGCTCATTTTATAAATATTTCTTTTTATTTTTTTATTTTTTTTTAAATTAAGCCTACAATAACTATCTCATCTAATTTTCTTAGTAAAACTTGCAAATGTAGCCATGGTATTAATGAGTATTTATAATACAGTATTAAAACGTACTAATAATTATAAATGTAATTTGTAATTATTTTATTTGAAGAGTTCATACAGTACAATTTTCCATTTTCTTAATTTTGATATCTAAGTTTTATCTATATTTTTTAAAAAAATTAAATCAAAATTAAGGGAAAAAAATGTAGCTTCCGAAAACTTTTTTTGAATTTTAAAATTTTTCTAAAAATTAAATATTTTCTTAGTGAAAGATGAAGCACTTTATGAAAAAATTGAATGAAAATAAACTTAAATTTCAAAAATTAAAAATATAAATAAAATGAAATTTAATTAAAAAAATTTCTTAAGTTCACAATAATTGAGAGTCGTAGGATTTAAACTCATGGTCTTCAGGTTCATAAGTCACATTAATATCGTTGACTAGAGATGTTCAAAGAACCTGACAACTCGAATAATTACTTGAACCAACCCAATCCGTTAAACGGGTTGGGTTGGGTTTAATTAAGGGTTAATCTAAAATTAATCCGAGTCGACCTGACCAATCCGAATTGATTATTAAATTTAATTTTTTTTTTTTTTTACCTATAACATAATTATATATGTGTATATTTATTTTATTTAACTATTATTTTTAGAAAATTTATTTTCCATTATTCTTTAAAATATCTTTAAACATTTAGAAGGTATATATCACAACAAAAACACATAGTCAAATTATGTCATCTATTTTTGTTGGTTTTAATTATCTATTTGCTGTATGGGGAAGTCAAATTATGTCATCATTTTTTGTTATTTTAATTATCTATTTTGCTTTATGGAAGTCAAATGTATTTGTTGTTTTATAGTTGAAATCTTCTATATGAATTATGAATGTAGAACTAATGGTGACCGATTTTTATTTAATATTTTACATATTTAATATTTATATCTATTTCATTACATTGATATGATAATGATTGGATATTGTATTTTGTTTATGTATGGTGTATGACTAATTTGATGAAATGATATTTATATTTGTAATGTCTTGACTAATTTGATGAAATAATATTTATATTTGTAATGTCTTAATGAATATGACTCAATTCAACCCGAAAATATGAGGGTTGGATTAGATTGGATTATCTCTTTAATTAGATTGGGTTGAGTTGAAAAAGTGACCAACCCAAATTTTTGAGTTGGTCCAAAAATTTCTCTTTAACTCAACCCATATACGTCCCTACCGTTGAGTTACTAATCTTATTGGTTAAACCTAATTGATTATTAAAATGTGGCCTAAGTTATTCTTCTCATTTATAATATTATGCTGTTAGGATAAATAGTGTAAGATTAGATTAAGTTATGTCAATGTTTATTGTTATGTCGTGTAAAGTCAAAGAGACTCATTAGTTTAGAATAAGTTTCCTATATGTTAATATTTAGGTTTGTAATGTTGTGAGCTACAATGTAGTTTCTATCTTCATTTTTTTCACCTATTCAATAATACATTCTCTCCATCTTCTTCCATGACTTCCACCTTCTTGTTGCTCAAATCATATATATGATCTCTCGAAAACCACTAATACTCCTTTTTTTTCTTTTCAATTTAAGGGTAAAACTTCGGGAAAAGGATCAGTCCTCAACAACTCCTTTTTTATTCTTTTTCCCTAGTTGGTAATGTCAAACATTGAAAATTGATTATGAAAAATTAACTTCTATTTTTCCTCTTCAATTGCATTTTACATCTTTTTTTTTTTTTTTACTTTAATTAATTTAGGATAAAGTGGGTTTTTGGCTCCATATTGTCCCTCTTGATACCCACTTGGAAGAAAAGTTGGAATAAATTTCAAACTCTAGAAGGTAAGACTCCATTTTGATTTCTTAGATAGTATATATTTTTTAATTTGGAATATATTAAGGCTTATTAGTGCAAGTAAATTATACATACCCAATGAGAAAACAACTCCAGAGGTGTGTATATATATATATAGCATGCCAAATTTTCTACAATCAAGTCTGACAAACTTTTTTTATTTAAAAATAAGTAACTATAATTGAGATTTAACAAAAACACAATCAAATAAGATATGATTTAGAACATTTACAATTGAAAGACTTTATCAAAGCCTTAACAAAAAGAAATAGAAACCCAACTCCAAAATTACTAACAAAGTCGAATCGGAACTTTGATCGTCGTCATATATAATCAAATTGACATTGGATTTGTTAGAGGAAGCTGAAGAGGTGATCGAAGAGGCAGAAATAATAGCAGAAGCAGTAGAAAAAGTAGCAGAATTAACAGAGAAAATATCAGCAGAAATTGGTGAGAAACTTCCTGAGAAAAGTAAGTTTAAAGAAGCAGCTCATGTTGTGCAAAATTATTCCAAGGAAATTGCCAATGATGCTCACCTAACACAAGATATCCTCCACAAGGTTTGAACATATTTCTAATTTATTTTTTATAGCATTATAAATCTAGGGTCAAGATTCGAAATTATAACATGACTGATCGAAGAGATTATTAATATTTTCATTATTTAGTTGTGCTTAAGTTGACAGTGTTATATATTGGATTTTTGTAGGCTTTTACATTTTTATCAATCTTAATAAATTTATTAAATTTATAAAATATATGCCTCATTTTATAATTATTATTCTTTCTTTTTTTTAGTGTTAAAAGTTGTGTTTGTTTCTTTCATATTTTTAAAGAATTATTTAAATTTTTAGTTAAATTCTTTAAAAAAAATTGCTAAAGTCCATTTTGAAAATCACTTTGTTTATATGATTTAATTTTTGGAAGTTATCAACTAAGTTTCTTTTTTTCTATCTTTCATTTTTATAGGTGGAGGAATGGAAGCAAAAGTTAGATAAGTCAGAGACAGTTGTTATTGAACAGAAGAAAGCATATCAAATAAGTGAAAACGAATAATTTTCAAAATAAAAAAGTGAAAATGGTTTTTTTTTACATTTTTTTTTTAGTGAAAAGTGTTAAGGATGATAAGCATTAAGCATGGACACATTAGAAAGAAATTTTATTTGTTCTATGTTATTCTTTTTTTTTTTTTTTTTTTGTAAGTAATATATTTGATGTATTTTTAAAAGTGCAAACAAAGTATTGCATTTGGCTTGAGAAAGTGATCATGGATAAATAAATTATAACATTTATTTCCGTGGGTCTAAGGTAGTCTTTTCTTTGATAAGGTATAAAACATCTAATAGATTAGATACTCATTTGATTTTTAAAATCAAGTTTTTTTTTCTCACAATTTTACTATAATAATTTCTATTTCTCTGAAAAGAAGTTAAAATCTTAACTAAATTTAAAAAATAAAAATAATAAAAAAATCGAAAAGTATTTATTTTTAAATTTTAAAACATAAGTAAAAGATGGATAATAAAATAATGAAATATATAAGAGTGAAAATAGTATTTGTAGGTTTACTTTCTTTTTTTTTTTTTAATTTAATCTTTAAGATTAGTGATTTAAATTTATGACATCTTGATTATCAGCAGATAATTATACTATTGAATAATTGTTCACCTTTGCTGTAGGGGTGCAAGGTAAAACCGAAAAATTGCTATGGGCGGTTTCGGTTTCCAAAATATAAACAACCAAAAAAATCGGTCGGTGTCAGTTTTCGATAAGTCGTGGAGGATAAACCGAATTGACCGAATATTATATATTTATTAAAAAATATAAAGTAAAGCAAAAACAAAAGGTAGCTCAAATGGCGTCGGTAAGGATTTGTTCTCCCTCTCAACAAGTTTGCTTTTTTATAAGATATTTAGCGGGCGATCAATAATTTTTATATATAATAAAATTAAAGAAAATAGAAATAAAAGCCTTTGTGGCACAGTTGGCTGCATTGTTCCACTCTTCTTATAAGGTGAACCGACCAAATTGTTTTTTTATCGGTTCGGTTGTGTTTGAATGGCGACTCGGTTTTGGGTCTTGATTTCTAAAATTAATATGGTCAGTTCGATTTCAATTTGGCTCTTAAACCGAGCCGAGTCAAACTGTTTACACCCCTACTTTGCTGTCAAGTTTTAAAATCTTTGATCTTTAAAGAAGTCAAAAGAAAAACTAAGCTTAAGATAGTCTTCAACCTTCTAGATTTTCTGTTATCTAATTCATTAAATTTTAAATATTATCTATCTTCTTTGTTTGTAGAGTTTTTAGGGTGTTTTATGTCGGTTTGGTTTGGTTAACTTTGGAACCAACCCATGAATTCGAGTTTAATTTTAGTTTGATCCAATCATCTTCATCGGGCTTGGTTTATTTTGACCCAATGGCCAAATCAACGTTTGTTGGGCCAATTTAACCTTTGGCCCATTTTCTACTCAGCACAATGATTAGTTTATGTTGTCGGATAACTTTAAGCAGACAGCCGACATAATTCGATTTGTCAATTTTATGTGATAGATTTAACAATGTATATTAATTACTCAAAGGGGTGGATGATTGTCTGATAGTTTTATTGTTCCATAGAAATTCAATTCAACACAATGGTTACCGAATCGATTTTAATAATCGATATTTGACTCTCATTTATTTGAGATCAATAATAACTTAATTTGATTTTTAAATAGATTTTGTTTTTTATTTAAATAAGTATGTTTTTTTTTTTAAGTATGTTTATTTAATAATTAACTATTTAATTGAAAAAAAAATATATATATATATATATATATATTTTCGTGAAAAATTAAAAATATTATTAAAAAAAAACTTTAGATTATGAAAAAAAATAATAATACAAAATAAACGGTAGAAATTCTTCCCATAGAATTTGATCCCGTTAATTTCCCACCGATGTAGACATCTTTAAGAGGCACTCCTTCAAATTCAAAGTAAAGAAAAAATACAACCAAATGAATTCTTTTTCTTTTAAAAAAAAAAATGAAAATAATAAAAAGTGACTAAATTACAAACTCTTTTTTTATTTTAAATGTTTGAGAACATTACATTTTTAGTAGTTCACTTTGATTTCTAAATTTTAAAATTGAATATTTAAAATTTTAATAATCATTCTTCCTTTTAATTTTTGAAAGGTAAATAATTACTTAATCAATAAATTAAAATTTAAAATTAATTTAGTAATGAAGATTGTATTATGTACTATTTTTTCATTGTTTAGAAGACTAATATTAAAATATAAACGTTGACTAAAAAAAAGTATTTTTTCCTCAAATATTTTTTCCAACATGTTCGAATCATTCAATTCTTTATTATATTTCAGAAAAAAAAAAAAAAAAAAAAAAAAATTAAAAGTTGAATATATGTATCT
>JBBMKA010020324.1:0-28889 GCA_037833695.1 Sechiopsis laciniata | reverse complement strand
ACAACTTAAACACACATATTTTACTTTTATGCACGACTCTAACTTAATAGCGTTATCTCTAGACATCAATCTCTGTGGGATCGATAAAATTTATATACTTATTACTTGCTACAATTCCCGACCGCGTATACTTGCGCGTAAGAAATTCTAAGTTACACTTAGGTTAAGTTGACTTTGAATTAATTACGGATTATTATATTAGCATCAGAATCGCAACCCATCACAAACCAATTTTCACAATTGCTCCAAGGATTCCTGAAATCACAAAAGCTACAAAACATTAATCGATAATTAAAAAAATGCCCCTAGGGGTAAAATTACCAAAAGACCCATAAGGCCAAAACTCACTACAAAGAGAATAACTATACCTGAAGGATCCATAAAAAAATGCGGGGCATTACACGCCCAAATAGGAAAAGAGCCACACTCACCTTCCCCCAAACAATCATCATCACATTTCAATTTCTTCTTCACAAGATAGGATAAGATTTTTTCCTCGGACCCAGCTTTGCAAATGACCTTCTCATATTAGTATCTTTATAAATTTATGTTAATATATATATATATATATATATATATATATATATTTTGAAATTATAAACTTTTCACTAATAATAATAATAGTAGAAAGGCATACAAAACCACTCTCAATATAATAGGAGCAAACACAAGGACAAAAAGATTGCAATAACTAAATTGATTCCAGTCCACAACTCGAACCGAGATGGACAACACATAGACAAGCTGATAATGAATAAAATTTAAGAATGATCAATGTAACCCTGAAAGTTGTTCTTCTTATAATTGAGATTGGTAGAATCCAACATAAGAGACCGACTCAATAACTTCAACACTTGAATGGTTGAGTTTTGATGAACTTTTGAGATTAAACCAACAGATATAAGGCATATTGACTGTAACATCCCGTACTTTTGGATAGACCATCCAGATGTGATTTTCTCTTTCCTGGGAATCTCGGATGAATCTCTATTTAGTTTTGGCCTTGAGGGTATTTTGATAATTTTACCCATAGGGACCTTTTTGCAATTGTTGAGTTATGATTGGGCATTTTTGTGTTTTTAGGACCTTTGAGGCATTTGTGGGAATACATTTATTTAGAAATTGTAATAGAATTACCTTCTTGTTTAAGTAATTGTAAAAGAAATAAAAAGGAGTTTTGTTTTGGGTTTTTAGTTAAAAAGGAAAAAAAAAAAAGGTTTTGTAAAAGGGATTTTCATTTAGGAGTATTAAAAGATAAAAGCCCATTTATGAGGGAAAAGAAAAGATGCATTATAAAAAGAAAAAAGGAAAAGAAGTATTTTAAATAAAAGAAAAAAAAAACCTATCTTTTCTTCTTTTCTTCCTCCTTCAACTCAAAACCCTAGTGATAGCTCTCAAATAGAGCATAAATTAGGCTAGTTTATTATGCATTTTTCTAAGGTTCAAGGGAAATAATCATGCTATAAAAGACTCAATGCGGGTAAAAATGTTAGAAATCATATGCATTCATTATTTAGCGCACTAGAGGCTCAACATCACGTTTTAGACTAAAAAAGGTAAATAAACTGTGCTATTTGTGGCTGCGAAACAAATCAATGCAAACTACGGATCACAAGCACGACATGATATAGACTCAAGGCAGTCGCAGTTGAAGAATCACGCTAATAAAGAAAGAACAGAAAATCAATCAAGCAATTAATTTGACGTAATTCAAGAAATTCCAGCAACAATCAAGGAATCATGTATTAATGAAGATCTTTCTGCTTGCCTAAACTTGTTAGCCTAGCAAATCAACTCTATAAATAGCGAGAAAGAAGCTGCAATCAGGGAGTTGGTGAGGGTGGCCAAAACTGGTGGTTTGGCCGAGTACCAATCTGCATAAACCAGAACTGGTGGTGTTTGTAGGAGCAGATGACAAGGAATTTGCACACTTCACAACCGCATCAATTCCTATCTATTATTTTGTTTTAGTACTTTATTAGTTAGGAAAGGATTGTAGAACTGTTTCGACGTTTAGTAATGAGATATCTAAATTTCTCTTATTATTTGTTGATCTTTTCTATGTCTTATTAGATAAAAGCTTTTGTGGTAATCTGCATAGAATGCATGTTGTTGTTGTAGGTACTTAGTTTTTATACTTGTGAACTTTAATTCTTAAGTATGCGTCGACTAGCTACCCACTCATGCTAACCTTCAGTAAACTTGAAAGAGGGATGATGACTCTTAAATAGGGTCAAAATTCTTGCTATTCTTTTATCACTGTTTGTAGTTATTATTTAAAATCCAATGCAAAAATGGTGAGTATAATGAGAAAAAGGTGTAATTAGCTAATGCTTACGCATTAGAGGAATAAACTTTAAAAGATGAATTTAAAGGCAGAAAATGACAGAATTAGCACACTTAGCGCATATTTAGCAAAGCTTATGCTAATAAACTATTTTGCTGGTAAATGCGATGCAGAACGATGCGGGCTGAGAAGAACAATGTGTGATAACACGCGTAGTGACATTCAAAGAAACGCCAAGGCACCGTAAATAAAATAAGGAAAGAATCAAATGACGACAAGATGTTGACTAACCAGACACTAGAGAGACAAATTGCGGAAATCACGAGATTCTTCCCTTAACCACACAAACATAATTGGCGTATTGGTGCAAGGAATGAGATCATACATAATTGGCAGAATTATACAATGAAAGAGATTGAGTCGGCTGATCTGTGCTTATTCTGGAATATTCGAATGATCGTTATAAAAGGAGATCCTATGTTATGGAAAAAAAGGGAGAGATTTTACGGAACAAATTTTATATTGTTTTCTCTATCAAAACTCATTTCAATTCAGTAATACTATTTCAACATGTTTTCTATGTCATTATCTGTATTTCTTGTTTGTATGAGGAACTGATTTCATTAGGGCAATGCTAGGAAAAGTGATTAGTTTTAGCATGTGTTAAAGAAGAAATAGGAAGGGCGTAAGTAGGGCATGTTAACTAGGGCAAATCATCAACAGTAAGTGTCAACCGACCATCCATACACACTATTAGGTTGTAAATCGGAAGAGAAAATAACCTAAGTCTAGTTTGCATGTTCAGTAGGTTAGTATTAAGTCTTTAGTACTTTAAATCGGAGTTTAGGAATAAACGCGTAACTATTGCATACATAGCGCCAGCGTAGCATTACATCAAGTCGTGACAAGAGTCGGGCTTGATGCAAATGGAAGTGACAGTTTGTAAGGCGTAGTATGATAGTTACCCCTTACCACATGTTTCTTTGATATCACATTGCTATTACTTTCCATGAAAATCCTAGTCTAGCCTTAATCTCTCATCATCTGTTTTACAACTGTTTTATCTCTTTTGTGCTTTTTAACCTAATCAATCATCAACCACCATTCTTTTATTTCTGATCAATTCTAAATATCACCTTAGATAAATCCTAGTCCATGTGGAGATCGATAATTTACTTATTACTTACTGCAGATCGTGTATACTTGTGTGAGTGCGCATTATTACACACGAGGCAACTAGGAATCAACAACCAAGTTTTTGGCGGCGTTGCTAGGGACTGTGTCAATTTATTTAAGCTGAGATTGTTTAGAATATATAAAAAAACATATATAACTAAATCAAGTTCGTTGTATTACATTTGCTTCAAGATCCGAGTGTGATTTTTGCATGAGTACAACTTTTTCGTTTGATCTAGAACCTGAACAGAACCTCCGTAGGAGACGACGCGAGTAGAGAAGGAAAATTCAATGAAGGATGAACTTAATAGCACAGAATCAGCCTGGAGTAATCGATCCACCAGCAGTAGCAGCAGGTGTAGAAGCTAGGGCAAATGTAAACTCCAATGCTAATCCACCCCCAGATTAAGGAGTAGATGAGAGGGACAGAGTCAAGAAGACTTAAGCAGGATTATTCAACCACGCAGCATACCCAGGTATGGGTAGACCTAAT
This sequence comes from Sechiopsis laciniata, assembly GCA_037833695.1. NCBI lineage: Eukaryota > Viridiplantae > Streptophyta > Magnoliopsida > Cucurbitales > Cucurbitaceae > Sechiopsis > Sechiopsis laciniata. The sequence goes on along the minus strand of JBBMKA010020324.1, from coordinate 24,933 downwards.
GGTGAAGGTAGACGACCTATTTTGACTAATAATATGTTTAGAGTCAATGAACCTTTTAGTGGTCAACCTTCGAAAGATCCACATCAACATTTACGTACCTTCCTAGTCATTAGCGATGCTAACCAAGAGGTTGGTATCTCTTTAGAAGATACTCATCTGTTTCTGTTCCCTTATTCCTTAATGAAAAAGGCCAGACACTGGGTAAACACACTGCCATGTGATTACACTTGGGTACAAGTGGTCGAAAGTTTTTTAGCAAAATACTTCCTTACTTCGAGAAGTATGAACTCTAGACTTGAAATCACTAGTTTTAGACAAAAGGATGATGAGACCATAGGAGGAGCATGGGAACGGTACAAAGAGCTTATAACAAAGTGTTTGTACCATGGTCTGTCTTATACTCTTCAAATTGAATTATTTTACAATGGGTTTTCCGATCAGGACAAGGCAATCCTCAACGCAACTGCGGGAGGATGTCTGATGGAGAAAACATACAATGAAGTGCAAAAATTATTGAAATAACCGTTAAAAATACTGGGCCTAAGTTAAGTATGGGAAGAAATTAAAACAAGTTGCCCGGTAAATTCGAGCTCAATGCTATGGCTGCTATGCAAGCCCAGCTTGCTATGCTTACCAACTCTGTAAAAAATATACAAATGACTGCGCCACAGAATGTCCAAAACGCATCGGTTGTTGATCACTCAATGATAGCTCTCAAATATATCATTATTTAGGCTAATATCTTAATACATTCTAAAGATATTTGTGCATTAATGGAATAAAATTTAGAGTTAGAATAGCATTAAGATGGGAAATTCATATAAATAAGATGCATGCATGATTTATAAGCTTAAATATAAAAGGCTAGAGAAAGTAGCGCATTTTAGAGTAAAATGTGAATGTTGAATGCTTTTTGTACTTAAATACCAAAGATTCCAGGCTGCGCTAATTTATTGCTATATTTACAGGAATTGGAAACATGGTTCGTATCGCATTCAAATGAGAAGCAGAATGTCAAAATGAGTATCCAAAAGCTCTGGGGGTTGTAGACTGCGGGATCTTCCAAATGCTTATGCGAAGGATAAATATTCGCTGCGAAAAAGAATTAATGTGAAGCGATGCAGAAATCAGAGCAATGCGGATTTAGAAACATTGATGCGAAAACTGCAGATTAGATGCAAAAGCCTCAATAAGGAAAGAATGGGATGATGAGCTAATGCCAACTATCAGATTGCAGAATAGACAAATTGCAATAATCATGGGATTCATGCCTTAATAGCAGAGAAGTGATTGACAAAATTAGAGGAAATCTACCGCAAGAATCATGGGATAAGTTGCCAATGATAAATTGCAATAAAAGGCAATAAAAGATATTTCCAAATCCAATCCTTGCCATCCAAGTCGATTCCTTAGTCCTCAAGCATCTTAAGCCTATAAAAAGGAGAATAACCAAGAGAGAAAGTGTGTCTTTTTTCAGAGTTATTCTCCCACACTTGAGAGTAGGATTTTGAAGCAAAGTTTGTGTTCCTATTGACACGGAGTCCCGTTCTTCAAGCAGTCGCCACCATTTACTACTTTCCAAATTATCTTTTCTTTGTTTATTTTCAGCACCATTGTTTCCCTTTCTAACAGTTCTTGCATTTGAATTAATTCACTTTCTTTTGCAATGACTTCCACTTTATTCTTATTCATTCTTTTCCTTACTTTCATGTATAGCTAAGCATCTTAGGCAAAGGTTAAGGGTATGGGTTGTAGAGGCATGAACTAGGGTAAAGGGAGTTGTTAATTGAACCATGTTTAATTAGGATCTTAATTTAAATAGTAAATGTCGATCGATCATCCACATGCACTAATAGGTTATAAATCAAAAGAGGAAATAACCTAATGCTAGTTTGCATGTTCAATAGGTTAGTATTAAGTCTTTCGTACTTTAAATCAAAGTTTAGAGATAAACACGTAACTACTACATACGCTGCGCTGGTTGATAATTACATTGAGTCGCATTGGAAGTTGGGCTTAATGCGAATGAAAGCGGAAGCGGACGTTTGTTAGGCAAAGTATGACAATTACTACTTACCGCATTTTATCCTAGGAATTGCTAGATGCATCCAAATACTTATAACCCGAGCCTTACTTAGTTAATTTCGCATTTTAGTTTTATTTACGCATTTAGATACAAAACAAAATCAAAATCCCAACACCATTCTTTTTACTTTCTTGCAAGACTCTTAGATTAATTAACTGATTATAGACATCAATCCCTGCGGAGAACGATAAAATATAAATACTTATCACTTGCTGCACTTTCGAGCGTGTATACTTGCATGAATGTGATTCCAAAGTGTGAGGCTTTAGCAATAAAGTCTTATACTTAGAATTTATCATTAGTTTATTTATATTGCATCGAAAAATTGCATCACTCAAATCCTAACTTCTGTGCACTCTACGGAGACGATCACGCGTACGAGCTCTGTAGCAGAAATGTTGCTTCAGTCATGTACGTTGGACACACAACTTGCGACCTAAGAACAACCCTTATTCAAACACGTACAATGCTGGATGGAGGCAGCACCCAAATTTCTCTTAGGGTGGGCAAGGTAGCAATGCTAACCAAATTGGACAACATTGAATGCCGCCGCACTCTAGATTTGGAAGTAACCAACAACAAGCTCATCAACCAGATTCAACATTAAAAGAGTACATGGTGAAGAATGACGTGGTAATGATGGAACATCAGACTCTGCTGAAAGCTCAACAAGTAACTCTTTGGCATTGGAACTGAAATTAGGCCAGATCGCAGTAGATCTGAAAAATAGACCACTAGGACAATTACTGTCGGATACAAAAGGATCCAGGCAGAATGGCAAAGAGTAAGTTAGTACAATCGAATTAAGAAGTGGAAAACCTTTGATGGACAACGAGGAGATTAGGAAATATCAGGGAACTATGCACATAATAGAGCTATCAACCGAAACGCAACCAGCATGAAAAACCAATGAGGATCCTAAAACAACGAGTGATACGACGAAAGTGGCCTAACCATAGCCTATTTACCAGCTACCACCACCGTTGTACCCTCAAAGGATTAGAAGGAAAAAAATGAATCGCACTTCGAAAAATTTATGGACATTTTAAAGCAAATCCCTATTAACATTTCGTTAGTTGATGCGTTACGACAAATGCCAAACTACATGAAATTCTTTAAGGACGCATTGAGCGAGAAAAGTAAATTTGAGGAATTCAAGGTAGTAGTGCTACATGAAGAATATAGCGCTATCTTTCAAAATAAAATCCATATGAAAGAAGTTGATCCTGGTCAATTCGCTATTCCAGTAAAGATTGGTAGCAACCATATTGGGCGAGCACTTTGTAATTTGGGTGCAAGTATCAATCTTATGCCCTTATCGATCTACAAAAAGTTTGGAATTGGCGAAAAAAGACCCACAACTATCACAATTCAACTTGCAGATAGGTCAATTACTCATCCTGTCAAAAAAATTGAAGACATTCTTGTTTAGGTCGATAAGTTCATCTTCCTAGCAGATTTCATTATCCTTGATTATGAAGCAGATCTGAAGGTACCGATCATTTTAGGAACCCTTTCTAAAAATGGGACAAACTGTAGTGGATATGTATGAAGGAAAAATCACGCTAAGGATGAACGATCAGTAAATCCAATTCAACATTTTTGACTCGATGAAGCAGACTCATTTGGAGGACGTCTACAATGTTAGCCAGAAAGAAGTATTGCTGGACGAGGCGATAAAAAATAAGTAAAGGGAAGAAATGATGAACAAAAACATAAATGCGAAGGGAGAGGTAGAAGAACTGCAGAATGATGCATTGGAAGATTCTATGCAAGAAGATGTGCATTATTACGAGGCGCTTGATGCTGCGACTAGGGCTAATTCTCCTCAGCGCCCTTTAGTTGAAGAACCCCAAACACTTGAATGGAAACCTCTCTCCGGGCATTTGAAGTACGCTTATCTGGGAGATAAAGAGACTTTACCGATTGTCATCTCATTGCAATAACACCAAATAGTGAGAAACTTCTTTTAGAGTTACTTAAACAACACACGAAGTGGATTTGATGGACTTTGGCGGATATAACAGGCATCAGTCCTACATTTTGTGCATAAAATCATTATGGAGGAAAATACCGAGAACTCAGTCGAGCAACAAAGACGTTTAAATCCCACTATGAAGGAAGTAGTAAAAAAGGAAATCATAAAGTGGCTAGATGTAGGGGTAATTTATCCTATATCAGATAGCCAATAGGTAAGTCTTATTCAATGCGTACCGAAGAAGGGAGCACCACAATCATACAAAATGAAAAGAATGAGTTAATTCCAACAAGAACAGTAACAGGATGGCACGTGTGCATGGACTACAGGAAGTTGAACAAAGCAACCAAAAGGGACCACTTCCCATTACCCTACATAGACCAAATGCTAGACCGTATCACAGGGAAGGATTACTATTGCTTTCTGAACGGATATTCAGGCTACAATCAGATCACCATTGATCCCAAGGATCAGGAGAGAACTACTTTTACCTGCCCTTACAGAATATTCGCGTTCAGAAGAATGCCCTTTGGACTCTACAAAGCTTCAACTACATTTCAAAGATGCATGATGTCAATCTTTTCTGATATGCTTGAAGATATCATGGAAGTTTTCATGGATGATTTCACGGTGTTTGGAGACAGCTTTTCCAACTGCTTGGAAAACTTAAAGAAAGTATTACAATGCTGTGAAGAAACACATTTGGTGTTGAATTGGGAAAAATGTCATTTCATGGTCAGATAAGGAATCATGCTGGGACATAAGATTTCCAAACTAGAATGGACGTTGATCAAGAAAAGATTGAAGCCATCGACAAGTTAGAGCCACTAAGGAACATGAAAGGAGTGTGCAGTTTCTTAAGCCACGTTGGGTTCTATAGACGTTTCATTAGCTGTAGAGAACACGAAGAACTATTGTTCTCATGGGTTGATACTGTTGAAAATTTATTCCCGTTCCCAATAGTCGAGGATGTGATGTAACATGCCGCCCCCAGCGATGCCTTGTTTGTAGCCCTTTTAAGCGGGCCCTGATCATAGTGTACGCCTGCTCTGGGAAAGTCTTAGCTCAGGGCAATAAGTGTGAGCAGGTTGACTCGAATTACTGGCGAGGGCCTCTAGGACCGTGACTCAATGAACACCTTTCCTTATTGAGATAGGCATGTGGACCTGGACCATGTCGGCTTGTGTAGGCCTACACTTGGAGCATTTACATCAGTATGTGGTGTATGCGTACATGTATCGAGTGTTAGGTAGATGGCTCACCTGGACCGATGTCGTCAGTACACCAGTTCTAAGAACCCGTAATTTTAAACTACATTTTCCTACGTCATGTGGACTAAAAAACAATTACAAGTGTGCAAATTTAAAATTTAAAATTTGAAATACTTAAGATACCTGTTGAATCTTATTTCAAAATAAAAAGTAAACAACAAGCCCTTGGCCAAGGTATTTCAAAAATAAAATTAATTAAGTAAACAAATAAATACAGGTAAGGGCATCCACGCCCGAGTGTTACAAAACGTTTAGCAGAAATAATAGGAGAATAAAACTTAACCCGACCACGTGTAACAAAGGTTAACAACTAAATGATCAGCCTAGACAGAGCTAATGCAGCTAGTTCCACACATGATCTCTTCAACACCTCCCAGCTAACCGTATCGGTAATGTCTCTGATTACTTGTGGAAAGAAGAAACCACAAAAAGGGTGAGTATAAAAGAATACTTAGTAAGAACTCCCTAACAGGGGTACAATGCACAAAGTAGAACTCAACTTGCTAGCAATACATATCTATTCTCGTCTCAACATAGCTTACTAACTAACCATGAATTTTGTTACACGTCTTTCTCAATCAATCAACTTACTTTCTGCTCATCGTAGCTTTTTACTTGGTCACGAGGTTTGTTGCATGACTCACTTATGAGGCCCTCAAGACACTCACCCTACTTTAACAATAAAACTGGTTGTGAAGTACGTTACAAAACTCTCTTGTGAAGCCCTCGAGATAGTCACCTATTCTAGATAATATGACTGGTCATGAAGTTCGTTACACAGCTATCTAGCTCAAACAAAACTTTTCACTACTGGTGTACTGACGACACTGGTCCAGGTGAGCCATCTACCTGACACTCGGTGCGTGTACGCATACACCGTATGGTGTTGAAAACTGGTCAGGTGTAGACCTACACAATACTGACCTGGTCCAGGTCGACATGCCTAATGACTCCCACTGAGTCACTGTCTTAGAGGCCCTTACCAGCGATCTGAGTCAGCTTGTTCACACCTATCGCCCTAAGCTAAGACCCTCCAATAATAGGCGTACACTATGATCACGGCCCGCCTATAGGGCTACAAACTAGGCATCACTAGGGACTGCATGTTACATCACATCCCCAACTATCAGGCACGAGATTAAATCCTCAACGACACCAACCGAATGAGACAACAGTACGTCGTGTCTCTACAGCCTTTAGATGATGACAAATAAGAGTTCGATTACAAAAGATTATCAGCTCAGTCCTAACAATTTACCAATCATGCTCAAAATTCTTATATAGTCACCCTAACAGGATACTACTCATTACATGATTCGGACTAGCTACATGCTAACACACGTCATCACTAGCTCACACACATACCAAAAGAAGCACAACACGAGCAACAGAAGTAACAACATACTAGGACCATATTCCTAGCATGTTCACAAGAAATATAATTATAGAAAATACATACACAATAGCACCCCGGGACCCCATAATTCTAAATCACACATACAGTTTAATCATTAAAGATACATATGCAAGGTGGTACCCCAAGGTGGTACCCCGGGACCTATAATCTCGAGACATATCAAATAGAGTAATAAGGATAACAAAATAACCAACAACTACAACCAAACATACACTCAAACAAACACCCTATTCAACATCAATACATATCAGAGAACATAGTGAGTTTCGCTTAGTACAGGGTCCACACAACCCGAGTAGAGATGGTTTTTACCTGTTTAAAAAATATAGAACAATCCAACAGTCTCCAACAAGCGATAACTTGAACTACAACAACCTATCAATTTATATCCAACAAAATTCAACCACTAAACTCATTTAAAACCTCCATCGAACGTCAACCCAAGAATATTGACTTTGAAACTTACCCAAAATCAAGAAACTTACCCAACTGGCGAGGCCTAAAAGCAAATCGAATTAGAGCACAACAGCGAAGAACACTATCAATTAACCTATCAACAAAACCCAATCAACAACCAAACCCAAAATCATCATTCAAATAACCACAACCAGCAAGTAATTAAACATGGGATCGGGTCAGAAATCTTACCCACACTTAATAAGCCTGGAAAACACCACAAAACGCTAGCAGGTCGCAAAGCGTGGCAGGGACGACTATTGGGGCAGATCTGGGTAGCGACTGAGGCTACCGCAGGGCAGGGGACACGCGTGCACGTGTCGGTGGGGTCTGAGCATGCGGCGAAGGCCGTCGCAGATGGGGCTGCATGGTCGGCGTGACTAGCGGAGTGCACGTCTGCTGCTCGCTAAAGGGCGTAGCAGGCGTATGCGGGTCGCGAGGCTGGCGCTGCTCGTGCGTGCGGCTGGTGCGGCAGGGTTGCAACAGAAATCGATGGAGGATGGCGAGGTTGATGGAGGCAGAGCTATAGGCAGCGGCGGTAGCTAGGGTTTGGGGTGGATGAACGAAGAAAGAAGAAAGAAGAAAGAAGAAAGAAGATGGAAAAGGGGTTTTCTTTTATTTTAAAACATAAATGAATTTCATCTTTTCTTTTAAAACTTAAATGTATTTCCACATTTTCTAAATCTTGTTCTTTTTTTGATAAATCAAAAATACAATTTCCCTTCTATTTCGTTTAACTAAACTAATTTAAAATCTCTTTGCTAAATCCATAATTTATTCCCAAAAATGCCCTAAAGTTCTTGAAATAGCAAAATAACTCACACTTAACAATTAATAATTACAAAAATGCCCATATGGGTAATATTACAAAAATACCCATAAGGCCAAAACCAACAAAAAAAATACCTCAAAAAAAAAAAATCCGGGTCGTTATACTAGTAGTGAAAAGTTGTTTAAGCGAAATAGTTATGTAACACACTTCATAACCGTAGTGATTTAGTTGAGTGAGCTAGAGAGTCATGTAACGAACTTCATAACCCGTCTTATTGCAAAGTTTAGGTGAGTGTCTTGAGGGCCTCACAGTAGGGTCATGCAACGAACCTCATGACCCATAAAAGGTTAAGTTGTGAGTAGAGTTGATTAAGCTAGAAAGGTATGTAACGTACTTCATAACCAAGCTAGTGAGCTATGTTGAGATGAGAATAGATATGTATTACTGGTATGTTAAGTTCTACTTTGTGCATTGTATCTCTGTTGGGGAGTTCTTACTAAGTATTCTTTTATACTCACCCTTTCTGTGGTTTTTCCACTAGGTAATCAAAGACATCATCGAGATGGTTAGCTGGGAGATGTCGAAGTGATCATGGGTGGAGCTGCTGCATTTTTCCTTGAATAGTTGATAGGATAGATGTTGTTCCTTCTTTTAGTAGCATGCTAATCTTAGACGCCTGTTGTTCTATTTTTAACTGTGTTGCTAACTGTTGCCATGGATGCTGCTACTATTGTTTAATTGATTGAATTTTTTTTAGAACTACCTTTGCCAAGGGCTTTATGGATTATTTATTATTTTGAAATAAAAAGCAACAGGAGTAGGTACTTTTGAATTTGAAAATTTTTAAATTACACGTTTGTAATTGAATTTGAGTCAGCATGAGGTAGGAACGTAGTTTAAAATTACGGATCCTTACATTTGGTATCAGAGCACAGAGTCGTAGTTTCTGTAGACTAATCTACCTAGTAGGTTGTTTTCTCTCATGATCTTCAGCATTCCAGCGACCGCTAGGTATGTAAGTTTTCATAAGGGTTTTGGTTAATGCACCTAGTGTCTAGCTTACATGTTTACTTTTGTTACCTATTTGGTTAGTCCTGTGCGTGGACTGACGTGTTGTAGTCCTCGGGTGTAAACCTTGAGGAATGGTAAAGAGTTGAGTTATCTGGAGCTTAGCTATTGAGATAGCAGTTGCCAGAGGAGGTGCAATGGCACCAGCAGCCAATAGAGGTTCATCCTCTTTAAAAGTAAGATTTTGAAGTAGAGTTAGCTGCCACTCTTTGAGAAAAGTTTAAAGAGATGTTCGCCAAAGAACGAGGAGAATTCAGATGTAGTTGCACAACTTATATGATTGTCTATCAGATAGCCTCGGTAGTACCACCATTTCTAGTAGCTTTGATGGTTATAAGAGCATAGCCAGGCCGGGCAATTGGTTTCATAAGTTACAGATCATGCTGTTCAGATGAACACTTATGTCAGAGAGTTTTGGCAGAAGGAGTTTAAGGGCCCTAAGAACTCTGCGCTAAGGAGCCAGTACTGTTGTTCAAGCAACAACAAGGTCGAGATGAGAGGCAACGGCTGGGTTGCCAGCAGTGCAAGAGTTGTGGTGAGTATCGCATTGAGTTTGGTAGGGCCTCTTCGAGAGTTTGTTACCATTGTGACAAGGAGGAACACATGGCTAGATATGTGTACTCATGAAGGAACAGGTCAGACCTAGCAGTAGAGCCTTGTGTTTGTTGCCATTTGTTAGGAGGTAGAGAAAGACCGATGCAGTAGTTACAAGTACTTTATTTAGTTTAGACCATTGCGCTTTTGGTGTTGCTTGAGTCGAACTCGATCCGTTCGTTTATATCAGTGTTCTTGTGAGATAAGATCAGTTGGAGCTAGCATGTTTGCCTCTAAGAGGGAGGTGGTCGGATCGTAGTGTCTAGGGAGCTTTTGGTTGCTACCCTCATAGTATTGTCTATAAGTAGTTTTGATGTGATTCTTGGTATGGAGTGATTAGCTGATAACCACGACGTAATTGATTGCCGTTGGAAAAAAGTCGTGTTTAGCTGCCCGAGAAGAAAAGCTTCAAGTTTTAAGGTGTCACGAGTGGATCTTGTCCACAGTTAATTTCAAGAGAGGAAGTCAGTTGATTAATAGTTGAGGAGCCTGAGGTTAACTAGCTTAGTTGACAACTGAGGATCGTCCAGCGCTGTCTTTGGATCGAGTACTAGTAGTTCATGAGCTTGTGAATGTTTTCCTGAGGAGTTATTGGTTTACTGCAAGCCAAATTTAAAGAGTTGAAGGTTCACCTGTAGGATTTGTTGGACAAAAGTTTGATTCGTCCCAGTGTGTCCCCCTAGGGAGCACTAGTGTTATTTGTAAAGAAGAAGGACAGGTCGATGCGCCTTTACGTTGGTTATAGAGAGTTGAACAAAGTTACAATAAAGAATAGGTACCTGTTGCCTCACACAGATGTTTTGTTCGATCAGCTTTAGGGAGCGTCAGTATTTCCAAGAAAGATTTGAGATCAAGATACCATCAGTTGAGGATTATGGATTTGGATATTTCGTAGACAGCATTCAGGACAAGGTATGGTCACTATGAGGCTATGGTGATGTCCTTTGGGTTAACCAACGCACCAGCGAAGTTTATGGTTATGATGGACCATGCCAACCATCTAAGTTTAGTGTTGACAGTTTTTTAGGGGGAACAAGTTGGTTGCTAAGTTCTCTAAGTGTGATTTTTGGCTAGAGCAGTTGGCCTTCCTAGGTCAATGGTTTCTCGAGATGGTGTTTCAGTGGATCTTGCCAAAATTGAAGTAGAAAGTTCTTGGGCTGAGCCTGCATAAGTCACAGAGGTTCGCAGCTTTCTTGGTATGGCAAGTTATTACAAACGATTTATCTTCAACTTTTCCAAGATAGCGGGACTGATGACTTGGTTGGCACAGAAAGGCTGTAAGTTCGTCTGGGATAATGCCTGCAAGGAAAATTTTTGCAAGGTTTGAAGGAAGCTTTGTGTAAAGCGCCATTTTCGAAAGTTCCAGGTGGAACAATAGGTTTTAGGGTGTATAATGATGTTTTTCATTCAGGAATAGGTATGTTTCGATGCAGCACGGGAGAGTGATCGCCTGTGTTTCCCGTTATTTAAAGTCTTATGAGCTGAATTACCCAGTGCACGATTTGGAGTTAGCAGCAGTGGTACATGTACTAAAGATCGTGAGGCCTTACCTGTATGGAGATAAGGTTTAGATCTTCACAGATCACAAGAGCCTCAAGTAATCCTTCACACAAGAGGAGTTGAATATAGGATAGAGAAGGTGGCTTGTGTTGGTTAAGGATTACTACTGTGAGATATTGCACCACCATAGAATGGCCAATGTTGTGGTAGATGTGCTTAGTAGAAAGACATCGCACTCAACAGCGATGTTGACCGAGCAGCCCTTGTTAATCAGAGATGTGCAACGGGTAGGTGTTGTAGTGATAATAGATAAGGTTACCGCCAGGGTAGCACAATTGATAGTTTAGCCATCCATCGGGCAGAGGATTGTTGGGGCTAGCTGAGCGACCTAGAGTTGGTCAGGATTATTGCCTGGGTTCAAATAGGTGGTGACACAGATTTTGTAGTTGCTTCAGATGGGAGTTTGTTGTATAGAGGGCACCTCTAAGTTCTAGCGGGATCGGGTCTGAGAGCTCAGTTATTGTCTGAGGCTCATAGTTCCCTATTTTCTTGGCACCCAGGAGGTACCAAGATGTATCAAGACTTGGAACAATCGTTTTGGTGGAGCAGTATGAAGAGAGACATAGTGGAGTTTGTTAGCAAATGCTTCACTATTCAGCAAGTGAAGGCACTTAGGTAGAAGTCGGTAGGTCTGTTACAGCCTTTAAGTGTACCGTAGTGGAAGTGGGAAGAGATTACGTTAGCTTTCACTTCATGCTTTTCTAGTACCCCGAGATGTTATACGATGAGTGATAGTAGATTGTTTGACCAAGAGTGCATATTTCATCCCGACGAAGATCACCTACTCCGTGGAGAAATGGGCACAGTTGTTTCTTGCTCAGGTAGTGAGGTACCATGGGGTACCAGTTAAAATTGTTTCAGACCGAGATCCTAGGTTCACTGCTTTCTTTTGGAGAGCCCTCTAGAAGAGGTTGGGAACCTAGTGCAGTTTCAGTAGAGCCTTCCATCCCTAGTAAGATGGTCAGGCCGAGAGAGTAAATTGGATTCTGGAGGATATGCTTCGAGCCTACATTTTAGACTTTCCAAGTAGTTGGAATCTGTATCTGTATCTCATGGAGTTCACTTACAACAATAGTTACCAGCAACTATTCAGATGGCCCCATTTGAGGCATTGCATGGTAAGCGTTGTAGATCTTCTATTTGTTGGGATCAGGTGGGAGATACACAGTTGTATGGTCTAGAGTTACTGCAGATGACTAGTGAGGCAGTTCAGAAATCAGGGCTCGTATGTTGACAGCTCAGAGTCGATAGAAAAGCTATGCAGATGTTTGACACAGAGCTTTAGAGTTTAAGGTTGGCCAGCATGTGTTCCTAAAGGTAGCTCCGATGAGAGGCACCTGAAGGTTGGTAAGAAGGGGGAGTTGAGTCCCCGTTTTGTTGAGCCTTTGAGATCATAGAGAGGATTGAAGTAGTGGCCTATCATTTAACTTGCCTCCATTGTTGTTAGCAGCACAACGTTTTTTATCTTTCGATGTTGAGACGGTACATAGTGGACCCTTCTTACATTGTAGATTATGAGCCTTTGCAGTTGAACCCTGATTTGACCTTTAAGGAGCAGCCTGTGCAGATTTTGGCCTAGGAGTGCAAGACCTTGCATAACCAAGAGCGTGAGGACGACATGCGTTCTCGTTATTCAGAGTTGTTTCAGTCTTAGGACTTTTGAGGACGAAAAAGTCATAAAAGGAGGGAATGTTGTAATTCTCCACACTTTCGGATAGACCCTCCAAGTGTGATTTTCTCTTTCCTGGGATTCACGGATTAATCTCTATTTAGTTTTGGCCTTGGGGGTATTTTGGTAATTTTACCCCTAAGAACCTTTTTGCAATTGTTGAGTTATGATTGGGCATTTTTGTGTTTTTAGTACCTTTGAGGGATTTGTGGGAATAAATGTATTTAGAAATTAGAATAGAATTACCTTCTTGTTGAAGTAATTGTAAAAGAAATAAAAAGGAGTTTTGTTTTAAGTTTTTAGTTATAAAGGGAAAAAAAAAGTTTTGTAAAAGGGATTTTCATTTAGGAGCATTAAAAAATATGAGTCCATTTATGGGATTAAAAGAAAAGGGAAAAGAAAAAAGGCATTTTAAAAAGAAAAATGTAAGAACCCGACTCTAAAAATTCCTAAACCCGGTTCTTACTCAGCATGCATGGTTCAAATACATTCAAGTACAAACTTTAAAACAGAAACCAATAAAACAAATGCCTATTTTGTCCATTCAGAAACAGTTCATCAAATCGTTTTCATAAAATAAAAAGGAAGTTGAGCCTCTGGCCAGAGATTATTAAAAACAACTCAAAATATGAAATCCATTATAATCAAAACTTATCCTACATGCTGAATTAAGACAACATATAAGATGAAGAACAGCGGACGCCCATGATCATGTAGCTCTTCCTCTAGCCGTCCCAGTGTTGTCCCAAGTTACCTGGTGGAAAAAACCATAGAAATAAGGGTGAGTACGAAGGCACTCAGTAAGAATCCCCAGCCGGGGTAAAGTACGCAAGTCACATCATCTAGCATCCTAGCACACAATCAAGCCAAACAAATAAGCAGGCAATCTCATAACATGTCCAGCAACAAAATTCTCAACCTCGAGAGTCTCTAACTCTCTACTAAGGGATCATTTGCGGGTCTCAGAATGAGCTATAAACATAACTCTAGAATCTCAAGAGTCTCTAATTCTCGACTAAGGTGATCAGCTCACTATGCTCTAAACTGAACGAAAGGGTGTACTGATACACTAGCCTGAGGGAGCTCTCCTCCCGACCTCTAATGCACATATACGCACATTGCATGCTGCCGCAAATCGAATAAATGTAGGCCTGTACAAACTATGCTGGTCTAGGTATGCATGCCTAAGACTCAGAACGGTGTCCACTGATCTACAGCAGGTAGGAGGCTCTCGGCACCATTCTGTGGCAGCCTGAATCACACCAACGTTTGAAGCTAAGGTGGTCCCAAGGTAGACTTTCACCAAGGAAAGGCCCGCTCTAGCAGGCCACAGACTAGGCTTATGACAGGGTGGTAGCTACTCCACGTCCGACTGCTGGGGGTGAGGAATCGGCCCTCACAAACTCGACCGATGGGGACACATACGTTGGTCCACTCTCAGCCTCTAGATGATGACAACCTAATAGGATCTAGCTAAGAAGAATGTACCCTAGAGCTAACAGAGTTCCATCAACCACATTGCACAATAAACATTCAGAATACGAATAGTCATAAATACATAACAACCACTGCAAATAGAATAGTGCAATCCAGGGTACAACATTCTACATGCCAGGTTCTATTAGACAAGTCACAGCAATCCTATCCACTAGCACATGCTCATATAACAATAAACCTGCAAGAACCTATCCACTAACATGCTCGGGAACAGTAACACACAATCAAGAACCTATCCACTAACATGCTCCGTAAACAGTAATAGACAACAAAGATGCAATCAGTGGCAAACACAGGGTCCACACAACCCCGATAAGGAATCTTTACCTTAATAAACAGAACAGACAAATAAACGATGCTCCTTGAGCTGGAGAAATCCACCACGAAAGAATATTCAACCTAGGCAGAATAGTAGTAATAATTAGTAAATAAGCAGCTAACTATTTTTCAAAGGCTAACAAACCAACAGAGCTCGGGAAAAAGGGAATACCCAAAACCAAACGGGACAAGGCCTCAGCAAGCAAGGATACGGCTAGTCGTTGAGGCTGCTGTGCGTACGGACTGAGCGGCAGCGTACGGCATGGGGTTGGGCTACTCTCAGTGAGGTGATCTACAAGCAGGGGTGAGAGCGTGGCTGTGCGGGCGAGCAGCTAGGGCGTGCGTGCGGCTGAGAAGCGAGCGGCACGGCGATGGGCGAGTGGGCAAGCTTTGCTCTTGGGACCGTACGGCTGCGAGGCCGCGTTCGTAGGGATGCGATCGTGGGGATAAAGGCATTGCAGCTAGCTGCGGTCGTTACGTGCGGGCTGGCTCCGCGATGGGCTGCTCGATATGAGGAACGGGCAGCGAGTCAAACAATTGCACGTGTGCGATCGATGGCTGGTGTGGCTACGAACGGTGAAGCGACATAGCACAGTTACGGCATGGTACAACTGGGCAGCGATGGAGCCGATGGTGATGCATGGCAAAGGTGTGGCTGCGTGCATGGGCGATCGGTGTGAGGGATCTGCGGACGGTGATCGGTAGAGGGCTGTATGAGTGTGGGCGATCGGTTGGCTCGATGGCAATGGTGATGGGAACGGGTTTGGTGGTGATGCTTGCGATAAGGGAAGGAGAAGAAGAGAGTGAGATCGATGAAGAAGAGGCCCTGGGTGTTTTGATTGATCAAACTCCCAAAACCAATTCGTTCCTATTAAATTCCTTTTTAACCAAAATAAGCTCAAAACCTCCAAACTTCAAAACTAACCCTAATGCATTGAAAACACAAAAACAGCCCTGGTCTCAGCCAATTGCAAGAACGACCCAGAAAGCCAATAAATTACCAAAACTAACATTGGAGCTCAATTAAATTACTGAATCGGCCCTAGGGCTAAAATGACCAAAATACCCCTAAAGGCTAAAACTACCCTAACGGCCCAACGAAACAATCGAATTAACTGGAAACATACCTAGGGAACCGAAATAAAAACCTGGGCCATTACAATATTCCCTTCTTTTATGACTTTCATCTCCGAAAGTCCCTAAGACTGAAATGACTTTGGGTAATGCATCCTCATCTCATTTTCCAACTCCTAGGTTACTTCTTCTGCTTTCTGACATCTCCATTATACCTTAACCAAACTGATCTCCCGGTTACGCAAAGTCTTGCGCTCTCGGGCTAAAATCTGCACAGGCTTCTCCTCAAAGCTCAAGTCTTTATTCAGCTCTAACAGCTCAAAATCAACGATGTGAGACGGATCTACCACGTATTGACGCAACATCGACACGTGGAAAACATTATGCACTGCTGTTAAGAACGG
Organism: Sechiopsis laciniata; assembly: GCA_037833695.1. NCBI lineage: Eukaryota > Viridiplantae > Streptophyta > Magnoliopsida > Cucurbitales > Cucurbitaceae > Sechiopsis > Sechiopsis laciniata. The sequence goes on along the minus strand of JBBMKA010020324.1, from coordinate 8,769 downwards.
GGGTAAAGCCAAACGGTAAGAAATTGAACCGATCTGCTCAAGGATCTCAAAAGGGCCCATAAACCTGGGACTCAACTTTCCACGCTTACCAAACCTCAAAACTCCATGCATCGATGCCACTTTCAGAAACATATGCTGACCCACCTCAAACTCTAAGTCTCTACGCCGAACATCAGCATAACTTTTCTGTTTACTCTGCATTGTCAACATACGAGCCTTGATTTTTTGAACTCCATCGTTAGTCATCTGCAACATCTCGGGACCCAAAACCTGCATGTCCAACCTCTTCCCAGAACATTGGAGATCTACATCGCTTACCATACAAGGCCTCAAACGGAGCTATCTGAATCGTTGCCTGATAACTATTATTGTAAGAAAACTCCATCAAATACAAATACTGGTCCCACTGCCTGGAAAATCTAACACGCAGGCTCGTAACATATCCTTTAAAATCTGGTTCACCCTCTCTGTCTAGCCCTCAAGAAATGAGAAGTGAACTGAGAATCTCGATCAGACATAATCTTCGCTGGCACCCCATGGTATCGAACGATCTGCTCCAAGAATAACTATGCCCACTACTCCACGGTATAAGTGATCTTACCGGGGATGAAGTACGCACTCTTGGTCAACCGGTAAAAAATAACCAAGATTTGAGTAAACCCTCTCGGTGTCCTCGGTAACCTAAAAATGTAGTCCATGGAGATCTCCTCCCACTTCCACTGAGGGACACTCAGTGGCTGCAACAAACCTGCGGGTTTTTGTCTATGAGCCTTCACTTGCTGACAAGTGAGACACCAGCTAACAAACTCTGCAATTTCCCTCTTCCTGTTGCTCCATCAGAAGGTCTGCTTAAGATCCTGATACATCTTGGTACCCCCTAGGTGCCAAGTAAACGGGAAACTGTGAGCTTTGATGAGTAACTCGGCTCGCAGTCCAGCATCGGCTGGTATACAGAGGCGTCCTCTAAATCTTAAACCACCATCTAGTGCTACCACAAAATCAAAATCTCCATCTACCTGAACCCTGGCCATCAATCTGCTCAACTCGGGATCACTCAGTTGGCCATCAATAATCCTCTATTTGATCGAAGGCTGAACAGTCAGCTGGGCTACCCTGCCGGTAACCTCTCCCAACAACACTGCTATACTGGCTCACTCGAACTTTTTCCGTAATGGAAGCTAGGAACTCAACAAAGCTGCAGAATGCAACGTCTGTCTGCTCAAGGCATCAACCACAACATTGGTCTTACCCGGATGGTACAAGATCTCGTAGTCATAGTCTTTAACTAACTCAAGCCATCTCCCCTGCCTCATGTTTAACTCCTTTTGAGTGAAGAAGTACTTGAGACTCTGGTGGTCCGTGAACATCTAAATCTTTTCTCCGTATAGGTAATGCCTCCAAATCTTCATTGCAAAGACAATTGCTGCCAACTCTATATCATGAGTCAGATAATTCTACTCATAGGGCTTCAACTGAGAAGAAGTATACGCAATCATTCTACCATGTTGCATCAAAACGCAACCCAAACCAAAATTGGAAGCATTGCTGTAAACTACAAAACCTCTTGTACCCTCCGGAACTGACAACACTGGTGCAGACGTCAAACTATGCTTCAACAAAGCAAAACTCTCTTCGTAACTGGCATTCCAAACAAACTCAACACCTTTCCTCATCAACCGAGTAAGGGGTGTTACTTTAGCAGAAAAGTCTTTGACGAATCGTCGGTAATGGCCTGCCAAACCTAGAAAACTACGTATCTCGGCGACGGTAGTCGGCCTAGACCAAGAACTCACGGCATCAATCTTAGCAGGGTCCACTGCTATACTATCTCTAGAAACCACGTGACCAAGGAAGGCCACTTTCTCTAACCAGAAGTCACACTTGGAGAACTTGACATACAACTGATTCTCTCTCAACGCTGTCAACACTTGTCTCAGATGCGAAGATGATCTTCCTTCGTCTTAGAATAAATCAAAAAGTCATCTATGAACATGATAATGAAGTTATCCAAGAATGCTTTGAACACCCTATCCATCATGTCCATAAATGCTGTTGGAGCATTGGTCTGTCCAAAGGACATAACCACAAACTCGTAATGACCATCCCTCAACCTGAATGCCGTCTTGGGAATGTCTGCATCCCTGATCCTCAACTGATGATAACTAGACCTCAAATCTATCTTGGAGAAAATGGAAGCTCCCTGAAGTTGATCAAACAAATCGTTGATACGATGCAATGGGTACTTGTTCTTCATTGTAACCTTGTTCAACTCCCGATAATCTATGTAAAGGTGCATCAAACCATCATTCTTTTTTACAAACAAAATAGGTGCTCCCCACGGGGACACACTAGAGCGGAGAACCCTCTGTCTAACATCTCCTGTAACTACACCTTCAACTCTTTCAGTTCTGCTAGCGCCATACGGTATGATGCCTTTGAGATAAGAAGAGTCCCTAGCTCGAGCTCAATAGTGAAGTCAACCTCTCTCTACGGGGATAAACCTGATAACTCCTTAAGAAACACATCTGCAAACTCCTGAACCACTGATACTTGGTCAACAGTCAACGAAGGGCGACCTTCCCCAGACATCTTTGCCAAATAACCCCAAGCTCCTCGAGCTAAAAAATGACGAGCTTTCAATGCAGAAATCAACGGCAGACACACTCCGCTCTAGACACCGCGAAACTTGAAACTCTGCTTCTTGGGCACCTGAACACAACTTCTTTCTGGTGGCAATCAATCAACGCGTGGTTCTCCGCTAACCACTCCATATCAAGAATAACATCAAAGCCACTCATAGGCAGAACTATGAGGGTGGCTGCTAACAGCTCTCTAGATTCCAGGTTCCGATTGTCTTTAACTTTCTCCCTAACAAGCATACTAACTTCTGAAGGAGTTGAAATACACAACTTGAACTCTAAAGGTTCAAGTTCCAAACAAGCTTGACAAACAAACAGTGTAGAGATAAACGAATGGGTCGAGCCCAAATCTAAAAGTACAAAAGCATAATGACCTAAAATAAGTAAGGTACCCGTGACAGCTGCGTCAGTCCTCTCGGCCTCCTGTCGTGTTATGGCAAACACCCGACCCTGCTGCTGAGTGGTCTAGTGTCAGTTCCAACCTGCGGGCACCTTCTGGCAATATGCCCCTCCTTTCCACACTTATAACATGCCCTGGGAGATGCTCCACACAGACCATAGTGAGCTCTGCCACAAGTCTAGCAATGAGGTGGCTGCCTCATTGCTCCTTACTGACGACTCTGCTGTCGTCTCTAATCTCTGCCCTGATGCTGGCCCTGACGACGCTGCTGCTGACCTCCTTGCCAGGAAGTTTTAGAAGACTCAAACTTTCTTTTCTGCCCTGAACTAGTTGCCACACTCTGAACTGCTACTGTCGGGGTTTTCACTATCAGATACTTTTTGTTATAAATCTTGGCCAAAGCCACAGTCCTGGTATAAGTCTCTGGAGCGAGTGCTCGAACATCCTGAGCAACCTCCAATCTAAGTCCCTCAATGAACTTCTTAATTTTCAGTTCCTCCGTAGCAATTAGTTCTGGAGCAAAATAACTGTGCTCTGAGAACCTCTTCTCATAACTGGCAATACTGTCATCACCCTGTTTCAAATTTGTAAAAGCCTCTACCATCTCTTGCTGGGCTTCTTCACTAATGTACCGAGTTCTGAACTCGATCTTGAAGAACTCCCAAGTGGCTGGTGGGGACCTTACAGGTCTGGCCCCATCAGTGGACTGCCACTACCAAATGGTTGTCTCTGTTAAAACATGTGTTGTACACCTCGGCCTCTGCACATCTAGGCAACCCATAACTCAAAAAATGTACTCTATATGGGTTAGCCATTTTATAGCTTCTAGTGGGTTCTTAGATGCAGTAAACTCCCTAGGCTTCCACTTAACGAAGTCCTTGAGCCACTTGCCACCCTCGGCGGCACCCTCAGGAATTTCTAGCTCAACAACATGCTCCTGCTGAGCTGGCTGGGATAGAGGCACTCTCTACCCTACTAGAGGAATTTATGTGCCACCAGGCGGCGCTACATGAACCGCTAGCGGTGCTTGCTGGAACATCTATGCAAACTGGGCCATCTAGGACCAGTTCTCTACTTGTTGTGCTACAAACTGTGCATGAGTCTCTGCTCTCTGCTCGGAAAATATATCCATAACCATGTCTCTCATGGCAGCAACAAAATCCACTCCGAGAGCACACTCGGACCCAGGACAGTCTCTACTCCTCCTATCGGCAAGCCAACAGCTAGGGCCAAAGGTGGTCTGACAATCTGATTAACTCAGGATGTGGTTTTCTCAATCGCTGGCTCGGCTTCAACTCCTCGATTGGCAGTGCCTGACGTCCCAACTTCACTACATGTAATCGACATTTCTCACGATCTACACCCAAACCACACTGAGTTAGTCCATGCTCGGACCAACATACCAATAACATGTTAAGACATGTATGCTAGATGCAAGTACTGTAAACAAAACCCTTAAACAATTAACTTTTGACATACCTGACGGCTATTGGACTGCTGATGATCATGGGAACAAAAAACCTAACTCAGTAGGACAGTCTACGGAATCTATGACTCTGAGTTCTGATACCAACTGTAAGAACACGACTCTAAAACAGTCCTAAACCCAATTCTTACTCAGCATGCATGATTCAAATACATTCAAGTATAAACTTTAAAACAAAAACCAATAAAACAAATGCCTGTTTTGTCCATTCAGAAATAGTTCATCAAATCGTTTTCATAAAATAAAAAGGAAGTTGACCCTCTGGCCAGAGATTATTAAAAACAACTCAAAACATGAAATCCATTATAATCAAAACCTATCCTGCATGCTGAATTAAGACAACATATAAGATGAAGAACAGCAGATGCCCATGATCATGCAGCTCCTCCTCTAGCCGTCCTGGTGCTGTCATAAGTTACCTGATGGAAAAAACCAAAAAAATAAGGGTGCGTACAAAGGCACTCAGTAAGAATCCCCAGCTGGGGTACAGTACGCAAGTCACATCATCTAGCATCCTAGCATACAAGCAAGCCAAACAAGTAGGCAATTTCATAACATGTCTAGCAATAAAATTCTCAACCTCTAGAGTTTCTAACTCTCGGCTAAGGGATCCTCTACGGGTCTCAGAATAAGCTATCAACATAACTCTAGAATCTCGAAAGTCTCTAACTCTCGGCTAAGGAGATCAACTCACTATGCTGATCCTGGACACTTGGGAGAGTACCCAAGTGTCGGTCTCTAAACTGAACGGAAGGGTGTATTGATACACTAACTCGAGGGAGCTCTCCTCCTGGCCTCTAATGCATATACGCGCACACCGCATGCTGCTGCAAACTGGATAAATGTAGGCTTGCACAAACTATGCAGGTCTAGGTACGCATACCTAAGACTCAGAACGGTGTCCACTGATCCATAGCAGGTGGGAGGCCCTTGGCACCATGCTGTGGCTGCCTGAATTACACCAAGCTTGAAGCTAAAGTCGTCCTAAGGTAGGCTTTCACCAAGGAAAGAACCCTACTCTAGCAGGCCAAAGACTAGACTTATGCCTGGGTGGTAGCTACTCCACGTTCGGCTTTCAGGGGTGAGGAATCTGTTCTCACAAACCCAACCGATGGGGACACATACGTTGGTCCACTCTCAGCCTCTAGATGATGACAACCTAATAGGATCTAGCTAAGAAGAATGTACCTTAGAGCTAACAGAGTTCCATAAACCACATTGCACAATAAACATTCAGAATACGAATAGTCATAAACACATAACAGCCATTGCAAACAGAATAGTGCAATCTAGGGTACAACATTCTACATGTCAGGTCCTATCAGACAAGTCACAACAATCCTATCCACTAGCACATTCTCATATAACAATAAACCTGCAAGAACCTATCCACTAACATGCTCGAAAAATAATAACACACAATCAAGAGCTTATCCACTAACATGCTCAGTAAATAGTAACAGACAACCAAGATGCAATCAGTGGCAAGCGCAGGGTCCACACATCCCTGACAAGGAATCCTTACCTAAATAAACAGAACAGACAAATAAACAATGCTCCTTGAGCTACAGAAATCCACCACGAAAGAATATTCAACCTAGGCAGAACAGTAGTAATAATTAATAAACAAGCAGCTAACTATTTTTCCAAGGCTAACAAACCAAAGGGCTTGGGAAAAAAGGAATACCCAAAACCAAACGGGACAAGGCCTCGGCAATCAAGGACACGGCTGGGTGTGGGGGCTGCTGTGCGGCGTGCGTACGGGCTGAGCGGCAGCGTGTGGCACGAGGTGATATGCGTATATTTGTTTTATTTAATTAATATTGTTAGACTTTTTATTTCTCATATTCTTTAATTTTTTTTCAAATCTTTATAATTTATATATTATGATAAAATATATAGTCAAATTATATAAAATATCTTTGTTGGTTTTAATTATATATTTGTTTTATGAAAATTAAATTATGTCATCTATTTTTGTTGTTTTAATTATCTATTTGTTTTATATTTTATAGTTGGAATCTTCTATATGAACCATGATTGTATATTTATATTTATTTCATTACCTTGATTGGAGATTGTATTTTGTTTATGTATAATGTAGGAATAATTTAATAAAAAGATATTTATATTTATAATTTATTATTGGACCCGATGATCCAATCCAATCCAACTCGAAAATATAAGGGTTGGGTTGGGTTGTCTCTTTAATTGGGTTGGGTTGGGTTGGAAAAATGACCAACCCAAAAATTTAGGTTGGGTTGAAAACCCCCTCAACCCAACCCATGTTCACCCCTAATAACAAGCTGACTCAGATGCCTAGTTTGTAGCCCTTTTAGGTGGGCCCTGATCATAGTGTACGCCTGCTATGAGAGAGTTTTAGCTTAGGGCGATAGGTGTGAGCAGCCTGACTCAGATTGCTTGCAAGGGCATCTAGGACCGTGACTCAGTGGATAACTTTTCTTGTTGAGATAGGCATGTGACTAAGACCATGTTGCCTTGTGTAGGCCTACACCTGACTTGTTTGCAACAGCATGCGATGTATGTGTATATGCACCGAGTGTCAGGTAGATGGCTCACCTAGACCGGTTTCATCAGTACACCAGTAGTGAAAAGTTGTTTAAGCAAAATAGTTATGTAACGCAGTTCATAACCAGTAGTGATTTAGTTGAGTGAGCTAGAGAGTCATGTAACGAACTTCATGACCTATCTTATTGCAAATTTTAGGTGAGTGTCTTGAGGGCCTCATAGTAGGGTCATGCAACGAACCTCATGACCCATAAAAGGTTAAGTTGAGAGTGGAGATGATTGAGCTAGAAAGGTATGTAAAGTACTTCATGACCAAGATAGTGAGCTATGTTGAGATGAGAATAGATATGTATTACTAACATGTTAAGGACTACTTTATGCATTGTACCCCTGTTGAGGAGTTCTTACTGAGTATTCTTTTATACTCACCCTTTCTGTGGTTTTTCCACCAGGTAATCAAAGACATCATCGAGACGGTTAGCTGGGAGATGCTGAAGTGATCATGGGCGGAGCTCCTGTATTTTTCCTTGGATAGTTGATAGGATAGATGTTGTTCCTTCGTTCAGTAGCATGCTCGGCTTAAACTCCCGTTGTTATGTTTTTAACTGTGTTGCTAACTGTTGGCATGGATGTTGCTACTATTGTTTAATTAATTGAATTTGTTTTAAAACTACCTTGGTCAAGGGCTTTATGGATTATTTATTATTTTGAAATAAAATGTCACAGGAGTAGTTACTTTTGGATTAGAAAATTTTAAAATTACACGTTTGTAACTGAATTTGAGTCAACGTGAGGTAGGAAACGTAGTTTAAAATTACGGGTCCTTACACTGACGTACATGTAACCACCAGAAAATAAGAAGAGAGCTTCAAGATCGTAGAAGAATGAAAATCCCTTCGAGGGTAATAGTAGTTCGACTCAATAGTAGAGAAACATTTATCAAACAGCTTTTCTTCAAAAAAGACAATAACATAATCTAAACAAACTAGACCAGCTAGCAAACACTTGTCACCAACCTAATTTAAACTAAATAAAACCATACTGGGGCTAAAAAGTGAACCCAATTCCTTATGAGAATGGAGTGTCCAAGTTTGACCCCCTTGAACTCTCAAAACCAAATGACTTATTGCGATTGGCATCTCTGAATTTCATGATATTTTTTGTCTTAAAAATATAAAAAAAAACGTATATGAATAAATTTTTATGAATATATTAAAATTATGTTTCAAATACCCTAAAATAAAATTTTAAAAGAAAATTTTAAAATTCACGAAAATATATAATTAATTAGATTTTTTTATAAAAAAAAATTAATGAGATTTTACATATTCCAACATTTAAAATGTCCTCGTAACAAATTCAAAAAAAAAGAAAAATAAGTAATTATAAATTGATCAAATAAGTTCTTGAAATTTATTAATCATAAACATAATCTTTCCTCCTAACTCTTCAAAGAACAAGTTCTTTTTGCCAAACTTTCCTTGCAAGCGTTATCCCATACGAACTCACAACCTTTCCTTCAACCAAGTCATAGGTGATAAAGCAACCCTAATTCTCAACCCAAAGATCCAAGCTTATAATGAAGCAAGAACTCTTGAATTAAGAGATTAACACCTCCTTATGGATTTGGGAACAACAAAGAGAAAAGCTAGAATTTGATTACCTCTTAAGATCAAAGATCTAGAAGCAAGATATGGAAGATCTTGTTCTAGATT
>JBBMKA010020275.1:0-28915 GCA_037833695.1 Sechiopsis laciniata | reverse complement strand
AACGAAGTGAGAGTCATTAGGGCAATGTACAAGTCTACAGGTTGATCTAGAGTTTATACGAATTCGGAATGTTATTCAACTCGACCTTCCCACGAACGAAGTGAGAGTCATTAGGGCAATGTACAAGTCTACAGGTTGATCTAGAGTTTATACGAATTCGGAATGTTATTCGATTCGACCTTCCCACGAACGAAGTGAGAGTCATTAGGGCAATGTACAAGTCTTTGAGTAATTGGCATAATAAATATCAAGAAACCCGCAAGAAATTAATGTTTATAGGTGGCCGTCATAGATTGAATTTATCCCATCTTTTTATTTTGTTTATTTCAAATTAAAATGGATGAAATGTAAATTTAGTCAATATAATTTGAAGAAAATTAGAGTTTAATTCTTGTAGTTTGAAAAAATATAAAATTTAGTCCATATAATTTTAAAAATTAGAATTTAGTTCAAATAGTTTGATAAAACCTAAAAACTAGTCTTTATTGGTTTCTAATCATTAGCAAATTCAATACTTGAAAATTAATTATTTATGTGTCAATGATGAAATTATGAGTTAAGTGACTGACATAACATAAAAAATCAATATATATATATATATATATATATGAATAGTGAGCTCATGTATTTAATAAGCTAGCAATACCAGAAGAACTATATTTTAGGTTTTATAAAACCATAAACACTAGATTCTTTTTTTTTTTAGAATAAATTCTAACTTTATTTAAATCATTTGAATGTGAATTTTTTTCAAATTATAGATACTAAATTTATATTTTATCCAATTAAATTTATACTTGTTTTCTTTTAAATATTTAATTTACAATAAGATTAAAATAATTAACTTATCAATATATTAAAATTTAAAATTAATATAATTATCCTTTTAGTTAAAATGGTAGATTTATCATATCAAGATTAAACTCCCACATTATTTAAATGTTAAAGATAAAAAGATATTCGAATCAAATAAAAACTAAATCACAAAATCAAAAAGATATTTACATTTTTATTGGTATAAAAGGTAAGGTTGCTTAGTCCAATTTTCATTATCGTCTTTACAAATTACTCTCAATTTCTCATTATCAATCGCTCCTCAAAAAAAAAAAAAAATCAATGGCGGTTTTTAAAACCCTAATTCCCATATTCCTTATCGCTCTTCTCTTATTCTCAAAATCCCTAGCTTCTTCCGTCGCCGATCACGGCGAGGATTCGAATCAGCCGGTCGCAATGCTTCGCCGGAGCCTCGGCTTCTCTTCCAGCAGTGGCAGGTCTTCCGGCGGCGGCCGGTCCTTTTCCGGTGGCGGCAGGTCTTATTCCGGTGGAGGCAATTCCTATTCCGGCGGCGGACGATCTTATTCAGGCGGCGGCAGGTCTTCTTCAGGCGGCGGAAAGTCTTCTTCCGGCGGCGGCAAGTCCAAAGGGGGAAAATCGTCCGGAAAACCACGGTTTATGATCTTTGGTAGAAGGCCGGGGTCAAATTCACATTCGTCGGGGAAGGGAAAATCGGCGGCGAATCGGAGCCGAGCGGCGGGATTTTTGCTGATCGGCAGTTTTTTTGTTTGCTCTTTGTTTAGTTTTTAATTTTTTTTTTTTTTTTTTTCTTTACTGCTATTTTTCCTTTCTCTTATTTGTTTATATTTTTTTTTTTTAATTCAACAACATTAAACGATTTTGACTGAAGTTCAGCTTCTTTATCTATTTTATCCTTTTTTTCAAAAATGCTTAATTTATTTTCAATCTTGAAAATAGAAAGTGTTTAAGTTAAGATTTGAATTTAAAATTAATATCTAAAATTAGAATCTTAGGGTGTGTTTGTTTTTGGTAGAAAAGAGTGGGGTAGAAGAGAATGAAGTGGCTAGTAGTAGTTTGAAGTGGTTAACTACTCGTTTGGAGTTTGAGATTAATAGTAGTGAAGTAATCAACTACTTGTTTTGGGATTGGGGTGGTTGAGTGATAAATTTAATGTAAAGTTTAATAAAATTTAATGTAAAATTTGATAAAGGAGTTGAAGAGTAGTTAACGGCGATTGTTTATTACAAAAAACAAACTGAGTGATTTTTTAGGCATGTTCAAAAAACAAACAAACGTACCCTTAGACCTATTCAACTATCTTGAATTATTTGGAATAAGATATTTATCTTAGGTTATTTATGTGTATATTTCTCCTTTTAAGTACCATATTTATCATGTTTCTTTTTCTTTTTTTTTTTATAGATCATTTATCATGTTTCTTTAAACAATAGTAAATAATTCTATAAAAATTTAAATAAATAAAGTTTCAGGTGACCTATTGTAAAAATAAAATAAGAAATTGGATAGATTTTCTAATAAAATAACTGAAACAAAAGATATATAAATAAAAGGCTAAACTATCATATATATAGAGAGAGATTTGACCTCATAAATGGAAGAGCCCCTTCCTAAACTTAGGTTTGTATCCTTCCACCTTAACTTTAAAAATTTCAAAAAATTACTTTTAAAGTTTAATAAAAATGTCAAGAATTATCCTTGAACTTCCATTCTTATTAAATTTAGATGGAAATTGTTAACATTTTGAAAGTATCTTTGAATTTTAAAAAATGATTCAAAAATTAATTTTTTACAATAAAGATATTAATATTTCAAATATCTAGATATGTAATTGTAATTCTTTTTACCTTTATATTCTTAACTTATTTTATAATTGTATGCCAATATTAGTGTTTTAATTAATTGGAGAGTTTGTCTAATGACTGAAATTAATTTCTTAATATATTTTTATTCTTTTATCATTTATTTTATATCTTTATCATACAAAGTCATGAAACTTAGCTCAAACATACTTTAAATGACATATTAAAAATTGATAAGAAGAATTTAGAAATTTTAAATATATAGCTATAAATTTACTCTAAATTCTAGTGTTAATTTTGATGCAATAATAAACAATAAATCTAACTGAATGAGTTACTAGCGCGATTGGTTATCTGATTTGGTGTTAATGCATTTTGATTTGGTGTTAATCCATTTTCTCACTGGTTTGATCCTTAGAATCGCTATTTGTAATCTCCTTTCCCCCAACTTGTACTCAAAAAAAAAAAAAGATAAACAATAAATCTAATTTAAAATTGATATATGTTATGAGAGTTTAATTTTTCATCTCCAAATTTTGAAATTGGTAAAAACTGATGTGCATCTTGCTAATTAAGTTTTTAAATTCATCCCATCAACAATTTAATCCATTTTTTTATCCACTTTGAAGAGTTATGATGGATGGTTATGATTATGAATTTTAATTAAATTTATAGAACTTATTTAATCAAATCATCATTACATTTAAAAGATTAATAATATGTTAAATCTCATTATTTATTTTACTTTTTATATAAAAAAATACATTAATTTTACTGGTTGATCTAGACACACGCATTAACTGTAACGGAATGTCATTTGACTCGACCTTTCCACGAACGAAGTGATAATCATTAGGGCAATGTATGAGTCTTTGAATAATTGATCTAAAAAACTCGTAACAAATTAATCTTTATAAGTGGCAACCTTGAACCTATTCCACTTTTTTATTTTGTATATTTTAAATTAAAACGGGTAAAGTATAAATTTAGTTTTGAAAAAAATTAGATTATGGTTTCGAAAATTAGAGTTTAATCTTTATGCTTTGAAGAAATATAGAATTTAATTTATGTTGGTTTAAAAACTAGAATTTAGTTCATATGGTTTAATGAAATCTAAAAAATAATCTGTGTCGTGTCTAATCGTTAGCAAATTTAGTAGTTAAAAAATAGTTATTCATATGTCAATGATGAAATTATAAATTAAGTGACTGACATAGCAAAAAAATTATATCAAGTATGTATGAATGGTGAGCTGTAATGTATTTAATACATCAGCAATTATGTACAATAAGAACTCTATTTAAGTTTTATAAAACCATAAAAACTAAATTATAACTTTCTTGTAAGTCATATGGATTAAACTCGTTTTTGAAACTATAAGATTAAACTCTAACATTCTTCAAATTATATGTACTAAATTTATATTTTACCTAATTAAAATTTGTAGTTATTTTCTTTAAAATATTTTCTTTATAATAAAATTAAAATAATTACTTTATGAATATATTAAAATTTAAAAGTAAGATATTTATCATTTAGTTAAAATCGTAGATTTTAAATATATCAAGATTAAACCTGTACACTATTTAAATCTTAAAGATAAAAAAGATATACCAACTAAATAAAAACTAAATCAGGAAACCAAAAAGATATTTACACTAAAATATATATTATTTACATTTCTATTAGTATAAAAGGTAAGGCTCATTAGTCCAATTTTCATTATCACTCGTCTTCCCTATTAACCAAATCAGATAACTATAACTAATCGTGCACGTGACTGTGGAGTGGAAATGGATTAACACCAAACCAGATAAACAATCGCGCCACTAACCCATTCGATACTAATAAGAGTGATTTAATTCATATAAAACGTGTAACTATGACCAAAAGATACATTTTATGTATAGGAAGGGGGCGCTAGAGAGGGTGAGAGCCCGGTTGCGCTCGGATCCCACCGCACCACGAGGCGCTGTCATCGAGTCGGGTTGTTTGGGAATGCAGCTCCAATCGGGCGGTAAATTCCGTCCAAAACTAAATATGGGTGAGAGACCAATACCAAACAAGTACCGTGAGGAAAAGATGAAAATGACTTTGAAAAGAGAGTCAGATAGTGCTTGAAATTTAGTATGTTATATGTATACTTACTAACAAATTAAATATGTTCTATTCCATGTGCAATCAATAAATTAATTTCATGGGTAATCACTTACAAATTAAATATGTTTCATGGTAATCATTCATAAATTAAATACGATTTGTGAAATCACTTACAAATTAAGTACGTGTGGTACGAAAATGTTGTTTCTTGGACATCATTAATGACAACTTATGGAATGCTTGGTCGTGATGAAAAAGCTCTACATGCTTTTAATCAAATGCGGCAAGTTGGTTTTATCGTTGATGGGGCAACCTTGTCGTTTTTTTATGCTTGTAGCCACTCTAGAATGGTGGATCGAGAGATGAACTACTTCCATGGTAAGGTCAAGTACATCGACGTTTGCCCTCGTAGCCGAAGATCATGCATGTATGGTTAATCTCTTACGCTTCATCGGTCGGCTCAATGAACACATGAAGCACATTAAAAGTGTGTCAATGGAATTAACCCTAATTATATGAGTGGTGTCACGGTCATGTTTGTTCAATGCGTGTGCCTATAACTGCATGTTTGTTTCAATTTTTTTTTAAAAAAATAATTGGTTTCGTAGTATAGACTTTACTTTGCATGTTATATTGTTTTCCGTGTATTTTCCTTAATATTATACCTCCAAAATGTACTATAAAAATATGATTAGTTGTTCATCTTCCAACCAAGTTATACACTTACATGAAGGGTGATTGTTTCATTATATTGCTTGTAGCATATAACACATTCAAAACACACACAAATCTTTCATTCTCCTTGTTCAAATATCATTTCTTTTAGACTCGAGATGGAAGTTTCGACAGAACCTAGTTGTGTCACGTGCTTTTTTATTTTGTTTCGGTTGACTTGCTTGCCAAATTAGAACAAGTATCGCACGATCGCTTCGTGTGGTAAAGAAAGTTGGATCGTGCACAACGTCGTAAAGACGTAGCTGGAATTCGATTGCCATAGTGCCTTGACCTACATTTACATGATTGTTGAAAACAAGATCATATTGAGAGATTCCAGTAGGTTTCATCTTTTCAATCCTGCTCTTGTAGAAGCGCCATTGGTGATCAACAAATTGAATTAAGACTCTGATGTAATTATTTTATTAAATTAAATTAAATTAAATTAAATATTTGAAGTATGTTAATTTCATCTCGCATTTAGACATTTGAATGTGCATGGATTTCCAAATAGAACAAATGAACCAAAATTAATTTATACCTCTAAACTTTGAGGTTGTATGAATTAAAATCCTAAACTCCTACAATATGATTGACAATTTTAAATCATTTGAGAAGAATGAGAATAATTATGGAGATAATGATTTTCTTACTCACATTTGGGTCTGCAAAATCATTCTCCCCACATCTCATTTTTCGATAACCACTTTTTATTCTTCTCATAGTCACTTTTCATTCCCCCTTATAACCACATTTTATTCTCCTATATTCACTATTTCGTTCTCCTCTTAATTATTTTCTTTACTACAAACACATTTTCAATAATTCTCATAATCATTCTCTTCGCTAGAAATACTTATAATTTTTTTTTTTTTTTTCTTTTCCTAATTATAACCCTCTCCATAATCACTCTCATTCTTGTTGCCCTCACTCCTTAGATGTATGCAAGATAAATTGCAAAAGTACTTCAAATCTGTATCTTAGGGTTATTAAGAAACATGTATAGTCCCCAAAAGGTGGCTTTGTTGGGTTGAGGCCATGACTTCCAAGGTATGCTTCCCTTAGGGGTCTTAAGTTCGAGATCCATGAGTTGAGTTTCATTGTAAAATTTTTTGTTGTCTCTCGAGTTCAGATCTTGATAAGGGCGCAGGTGCTTCCGAGTATATGGAAGTGGAACTCCGATTCTCGGTCATATATTATTTACTACCTCAAGTCTTGAACAACTACCGTACCTTGTATCCATTAGCAATCCTTACAAAGTTTTGATTCAGAAGCCTTGATTTTGAATCCATTGTTTGGAGAATGGTACATTATTTCTCTAAAGTTTCAGTGATCTGTTCTCTGAAACCCTCCAAACTGTAGATAAAAATTATTATGTTTTTAGAGGAGATGGGTAAAAAAGCAAAATACATTTCTTTATTTCTATTAGGTTCATCATTATATTATGTGAAGAAACAATCATACCTTCCAAGCATACATTCCAAAAAAGGCCATGGTATCAGCTGACCAGACCACTGCAAAAGACTTCAAGAAAAATGGAATTATAAAGTTAAGGGAATGAGGAGGAACAGATAGTTGAGAGCTTCTTAAAGTTGAGAGTCTACCCGTATTTATAAAATGGATGGACTACTTTTCCATTGCAATTAATTTTAAGATGGATATCCACAGTATCAAAATTCATTTTAAGGTGAAACCCAAAAGAGGCACCACTGGCATGTTCACACCAATTATTTGGATCTCAATTCCATTTTATTGGACCGAATATCCATCTGAACTTAATGTGCTTTGATAGTAATGCATGCATCTCAAAACCAATCGATCGGGTCCTAACACAAATCAAACCCACTAAATACCTAAAGCAGGAGAACTCGTAAAAGAATCAAATAAAATGACAAATACAAATTGATCATCATTGAAAATCATGATCAGATAAACCGAATTCAGTGGAGAAAACAAACCTTGTCGAGGTCTTTATCGATCGCAGGAGCAATGGACGCCTTGATTTGCAGCTGGGGTTCAGCTCTCGTCTCGTTTTGTTCTTCTTTCGATTCCTTTACCGCTAGGGTTTGCAGATCGTTGAAATTGGCGCGTAATTTGTGGGTTCTTTTGATGGTTGAGAGCTTGGAAGAAATGGCGGGTTTGTGGGGAAAGAAGCTTGGGAATTGGGTATTGTGTAAATGGCAACGAAAAGTGGGTATTAGAGTGTTTATTGCTTTGCTTTCAATTACGGGTGTTCATGCATTCTTCAAAAATCGATTTGGCCAACGGAAACTATTTGAATTAGGGTAAGTTGGTTTTCAAGTATATGTTGGTCCATGTCAATCAAAAAAATAATTAACCTAAATTTATCGAATAAATCGATGGGATAAGTCTATTAGTTGGGTAGGTTAAATAAAATTTGTTTATAATTAATTACATTTTTATTAAATTATTGCAAAATTAATTTTAATTTAAATGTGTCTCCAAAAATTGTTTGGTATATTCAATTTTTAAAAATTAATTCACAATTGTATGATAAATATGTTTTTTAAAATAAATAAATAAATAAAATCAATTAACCGACTTAATCGATAGGTCGGTTGGTATAACTTTTTAGCAAATCGATAAGTCGGTTCGATGTAGATTTTCACCGAAAATCGATACCGACACACAACACCCCAACTTTGGATAAGAAATGCAAGCCATCGAAATAATTTTTGTTTGAAATATATATATATATATATATATATATATATATATATATTTTTTTTTTTTTTGATAATGTATGTAAGAATCCTACTCGTAGTTAAGAAAACTAGTAGACAATTATTTCTGAGGTACATCAGTAAGGGAGTGATTGGATTTTGGAATTTGGGAGAAGAGAGGAGAGGAAGAAGAAATGAGAGGAAGTTGAGTGATTTTGAAGGATGAAATATTTGTTTGGGAATTGATATTTTGGAGAAGAGATGTTAGATTTTTTTTTTTTTTTGGGAATTGGTGTTTATGAGAGAACTTTTAAAAATTTTATATTAATTTTTATTGTAAACAAGTTTGATTTGATGTTTGATAGGATTAAATATGTTTGATAGGATATGAAGAAGAGTTGATAAAAGTTGTTATGTACAAAAAAACAAACACGGGATTAGATAATTCTCTCTCCTCACCTCTCCAAACCCCTAAATCCAATCACCCCCTAAGATTGAATTCATGAGTTTTTTAATTTCTAAGCTCAAATTTGATCACTTTGTCAATTCATGATATGGTCATTTAAAACTTATTTTTAGTATGATGTTTTTGGGTTGAGAGATTCAAAGACCTCTAAGTCGAGGATAAATGTTAATTATAACTTAAAACTTCAAACCAAGGCACACAAAACTAATAATAGTAATAGCTCAATCATAAGAGTGTATATCTTAATTAAAAGATCATGAAGACCGAGTCTCTCCACCAAATTGTTATTGAACTAAACAAAAAACACAAATAACTTTATTCATCTCTTGAGGAGTGTATAATAAAAAGGATTACACGTAACTCAAATGAGCATAATTTTTTAAATATTCGTAAGATCATTATTGGAACATTATGTAAATTTAAATCGTTTTTAAGTATGATTTTGAAAAAACAAATATGGTGATCTATAAATGTCGGACATTGAAATATTTCAATTATCCTCATAATCAAAAATCAAAGGCCCCATTAAATTGCTAGACTTTTTATCCACCTTGAATTATTACAACTTTTTAATTTATGAAATTTGCTCTTAATTTCATAGCTCATATACATTTTTTTAAGTTCTAACATGCAAAGTAATGTATTCAAAATTTTAACATTTTGATCGATCATTTATGACTAATTAATTAGTTTATATGCATGTTGGCTTATTAAAGACATTTTGAGAAAGGTGGGACCTCACATGTAAATATTTTAATCAATAATATATATCTTCATTTTTTTTTTTTTTGGATATTTATTAATTAAATTGGACTTGAGCCGAATTATGAATTTATTTTAACTCAACAATAATTACAAGTGGTAAGGACTCAAATTTGTGATCTATTTATCATAAATACATACTTTAAATGAGTGAATTATGTTTTAAAAAAAGCTGTGTTCTTATTAAGTTTACTTTTTTTTTTTCTTAGTAGTTGTCGAGTTTACACTTAAATTTTAAAAATCTATAATAATTTTGAAATATATAGCATTACCATGATAATACTCTACTCAATTCAAACAAAAATTTTGAAATATATAGCATTAGCATGATAGTACTATATTAAATTCAAACAACAAATTTGAATTTATAACATTGCCATAATAAATAAGAAAAAGAAAAAACAAAAACAATGTGTGGACCTCATATACCAACGAAATAGCATATATGTTTGATTGGTCAACAAAATATGGATGAAAATAAGTACATTTCGATATTGCCTAAATAAAATTTGTTTGCACTTTTTCCCAAAATAAAGAAATAAAAGAAATTTGTTTGCGCTGCACTTTTCTGTCTTAAATATAATCGTTTGTTGTAAAAGTTAGTAATAACCCGCCATTGTTATTTAGGTTGTTGTTTGGCAAACGGTAATGAAAGTAATTACGGGGAATGAAAATTAGGAAGATAATAGGAAAGTGATTGATTATGGGAGAATGATTATTTGTGTATTTAGAGTAAAATGAATGATTATTTGTGTTTGAAGTGAATGAAATGATTATGAGACAAATAAAATAATGAGTATGATGAAAGTGAAAAATAGCGATGTGATGTATAAAAACTAAAAAAGTTGTTGGGAAGAGAATAAAAATAGTTAGGAAGAGAATGAAAAAAATACGATTTTGAAAAACGTAATTATGAGGAGAAATGATTTTCAGTGGCTCAAACATGAAATCATCTACATTTCCTTTCTCCTCTTTATTTTTGGTGGCCCAAATACTCTCTTACTAATTTCTTCATATCTATCTGTCTTATGAGGTCTTTCCATGAGTTTTTAAATAAGGAATTAATTTGAGGAATTATTTTGATTAGTTAGAAAATTAAGATTTTTGTAATACCTGCTGGATGTAGAATTTTTACAGAGTTGTAACAAAAAATTCGTTTGGATGCATAATTTTATTATTTTTATTTTTTGTGGAGGGTGTAAAGACAATATATTGTTTGGATGTATATTTGAAATGCTAAATTATTTTGAGTAGTTACAAATGAAGGATTAAAAATGAGTTATTTTAAGTAATTAGAAATGAATGATTAGAAATTAGTGGTAAAAAATAAAGAATTTTTTTGAGTAGTTAGAAATTAATTGTTAGAAATAAGAAGTTATATTTGAATGATTAAAAATGAAGAGTTATTTTGAGTAGTTACAATAACTCGTTTAGATATAATTTTTTGAAGAGCAATTAGTAAATGCTCAATCTAAATCTTTCTTAAATTTGACAAACAAACACCCACTTAGCTAGTTGACAGGTGTTCATATTAATAATATATATTTTTTAAAAAGTTAACTATTGGAATCACAATCTTTCAATTATAGCCAAAATGACCAAGATTCCAATGACATTTTGTATGACTAAATAATCATAAGATTACATATTCGAATCTCTCACTCTTGATTGTCGTTGAATTAAAAAAAAAAAAAAAAAAAAAAAAAAAACATTTTAGTTGTGAGTATGAGTATATTTCTATCCTAATTGAATTATTACTCTTATTGATATTAATATCATTTTCTTAAGCTATACTTAAACCCAAATAGTTGGCGACACACCTAATCTCTCTTTATTAGGATTACAACAAGTTCTCATTTGTAATGTTTTATTTGAAGTCAATCAGAGCAATAATTCAACGATATTAATGTATATCTATGAACTAATCGATCACAGTTTTGATCCCTCATTTCATTGTTGAATTCTAAAAAAAAAATGTTAGAAAATTGTATTGTATGAAATCTTTTCATGAAATAATTACAAATATAAACAAATTTTAAAGTATTTGCATCCATAGTTATTAATATGTTTTAATACTGTATTTACTCATAAATACAATATTATTTATTATAAATATTTATTAATACCGTATTACTCATAAATATCAATGATTATGAATGTTCATTTTTTTTTTTTAAATAATCATAGTTGTAATTATTTTCTACATTTAACTAGACTCGTAAATTTCCCAAAAATATTTTATTTGAAAATTACCATTTACGTCACTTAAATTTAAAGGTTAATCTATGTTTTTTCTTTGACATTTGTGAATTCGCAAGACAATTTATGTCTATTCTCACAAATATATCACTCGATTCTACGATCCATAAAAAGGTTAATTTTTAAATATATAAGTAGTCATTCTGAACTGAATCTATCGTTTCTTAGTTATCTAAAATCGTATTAAATTTAAAGGTCAGCTATGTTGCTTGACCATTTTTTTTATGCATGTATACAACTAAATTTATACACATATCTATATTCTCAAGTTACAACCATCTAATTTTAGCCAAAATAATCAGAGAAGCAGAGATCCAATACTACTATGTATGATTTAATAATAAAAAGATTACAAATTCAAATATTTTCCCTCATTATTCATGAAATTAATAATAATAATAATAATAATAATAATAATAATAATAATAATAATAATAATAAAACACCTCTAACTCTACTATAACATGTAGAAGTTCAAACACCATTTTTAGTTTATGTTATTTTAACTTTTGTTTAATTCAACTCAACTTTGACACAAAATATGTACTTGTGGTAATTAATCAACTTTAATTATGAAGTCTTAATTCATAAATACAAACTTAATTGACTTAGCTAATGCAATTTGTTGGCATAGCTCTAATACTTATAATAACAATTTTTTTTATTCAACAACATTCAAAAAGAGGTTACTAGGTCATATATTATTGGGGCTTTTGCATGTATATTACAAAAAGGGCTAAAATATTCCATGTATAGTACAATAATGAAAATATTTGCACATATAGCAAAAAATGTAAATTGATTGACTTTCATATTGATAGATTCTATCAATAGAGGCTGATAGAATCAATTACTAATAAATAAAGTAAATTGATAGACTTCCATTAGATTCTATCAATAAGGGTTGATAGAATCAATTAGTGATAAAATTGATAAACTTCTATCACTAGAGAATGATAGATTCTATCAAAGTCTTCCATAAAAAAAGGGGTTTTAAAATAGACAGAATTTGCTATAAACGAATTATTTTTAAAAAGTTGCTATAATTATAAACTGTGGTAAAAAAGTTATTATACAGTGCAAATTCCCTATATTATTACACTTAAACTATGCTAATTTTGATAATTTTTTATTTAACTTACCAACCATTTCAAATTAAAGCTTAAAATCTTAATTAAACAAGAAAATAAAAATAAAGCAGATGTTCTCGCATCTGTCGTAATTTTTTTATTTTTATTTTTCTCTATTTTTTATAAACATTTAATTAATTGGGATTTGTCATAAATGTAGTTCCCGCAAATCATCCTTCAACGAACTGGAATTCAGCTACCAATTTTATGCATACACGGATTTTCCAGAGCTTCAGCGATGCTATTGGCTTGCAAAATTGAAGAATTTACACTCTCATACCATCAATTTTGGAGCCCAAAATCAATGAAATCCTGATTTCTTCTGTTGTAAACCTATAATCAGCTCACTTGTTCACTTTTCTGGATTGGGGAGCGTCAAATTTTCGTATATCTAGCGCTTCCTGGAAATGGGTTTTCGCAATTTTGATTTAAATCGAAAACCCATTACCGGAACAGTGCTAATGATGGAATCGAAGTGATCGCTTTTCCATTCGTCTCTAATGGGGAGTTTTCTTGGCGGGTTTTTGTTGCCTTTGCTGCTTCTAACTGGTAAGGGTTGCTCTGTTTTTTTTTTTTTGTTGTAACTTGTTGCGAGTTCCTTTTGTTATGATGATATATTTGCGTTGGTTTGAGATTGGCTGAGATGGGTTGTTGTGTTTTTTAGGGTAGTTTAATATCCTGTTGAATAAGGGTATATGTTTGTGATTAATTGTTGTCTGAGTATGGGATAGTTTGTTGTACTTTTTACTCGTTTTTTTCTAATTGGGAATTGGAGTTTCGCTGCACTACATATGGGGAGGTACCCACGACCATCCCAAGGTTCTAACCTGGGAGATGATAAGAGATTTTATATTTAAGCTTACTCGTGGGTTTCAAACCTACTCATTTTGTTGACATTTTATAGAATCTAAGCATTATAGTGGCAAACGAAGGTGTATGGTGTAAGTGTTTGATATGTTGGGAGATAAGGTGTAAGGGCTTTGAGATGTTTGGGGATGGGGTTTAAAGCTACAAGTTTAAAATTTAATAGTGTCCCGAGAGACAATAAGTGATTTTACATTTAAGTTCACGTGTGGGTTGCGAACCTTATACTTCTTACTCATTTTTATTTTATAGAATCTAAGTATTATAGTGGCAAACGAAGATGTATGGTGTAAGTTCTTGATATGTTGGGATATAAGATTTAAGGGGTTTAAGATGTTTGGGGATGAGGTTTAAAGCTACAAGTTGCAAATTTGACAGTGACCCGAGACACAATACGAGATTTTACATTTAAGTTCACTCGTGGGTTTCAAACCTTATACTTTTTACTCATTTTTATTTTATAGAATCTGAGCATTATAGTGGCAAACGATGATGTATGGTGTAAGTGCTTGATATGTTGAGAGATAAGGTGTAAGGGCTTTGAGATGTTTGGGGATGAGGTTTAAAGCTACGAGTTTAAAATTTAATAGTGTCCCGAGAGACAATAAGTGATTTTACATTTAAGTTCACTTGTGGGTTGCGAATCTTATACTTCTTACTCATTTTTATTTTATAGAATCTAAGCATTATAGTGGTAGCAAACGAAGATGTATGGTGTAAGTGCTTGATATGTTGGAAGATAAGGTGTAAGGGCTTTGAGATGTTTGGGGATGAGGTTTAAAGCTACATGTTGAAAACTTAATAAGTTGGAACTCTTTTTTTGTCTTCAAGTGTTGGCTGCCTTTGGGTGAGTGAAACTAACTTATGAAAAAAGGTTTTTCTTCTTGAGACCTTTGTTGTAAAGAAACACCAACATAACAGTCGACTCGTAGACCCTTCACTTCACACGGTTCATTGCCTGGCATTCCGGATTGAATATTCCACTTTTGATCAAATGGGAAATTGATCAAAGGCTTGCCTGTTACATTTCTAAATTCTAACTTCATGAACAACTCAACAATCTGTATGAACATTGTAATTGCTTAAATGTTCAAGGTATCTTAGTTTTATTTTCTGTGAAGTTTGATCTCATACACACGTAGGTCAAACAGAAAAGACTGATATATGATATCATATCCCACATTGCTAATTGAGATTGCATCATGTAGCTCCTAGCATGTTGTTTTTTGTACATTTCATACCATAAATGAAATGATGTTCAATGTTTCCAAAAGAGGAAGAAGAAGTAAATATCATATTCATGAAAAGAGTGTAGCATCGTGAAACAGTGTTCTAACACTTTTATGGAAAACAATGTAGGATAAAGTCCTTTTCTATGTGCCGAAGTGGAAAAAAGAGGATATTCTAAATCCTTAAGAATTGAAAACATACGAGACAAAATATATTTTGTTGATACATTCTTCTGGCGATCCTCTTTTAGAAACTGATCCTTAAGTTCCTTGTATTTAGCCGTGTCCCTGATTATCTAAAAAATAACCATCCTTGCATTAACATAGACGATCTGAAGATTTTTTTTTCTTCTTTTAAGTTAAATTTGAACAAAAAGTGTTGCGTTGGATGTAGGAATCTGAACATATAACAATTTAAACTAGGCAATGTGTCTGCTACCATCGTGACTTCTTGTTGGTTTACCTTTGCATAAGCCATCTTGCTTTGACTTGGGTTGCTTTTGTCTTAGATTGTGTATTCTTTTGCCTTATCTAGAAAATCCGTGTAATTTTTGAATTTGGCTTGAGGTGGTCAGGTTTCTTTTGCAGTTTTAGTGTTAGTATGAATTGTCTTCAAACCCAATTTATTTAGATAAGAAATAAACTTTGTATCATAAATCAATTTCAATTGGAAGTGGGTATAAGATATGCTCTAACCATAATTTACTAACCATAATTTACAAGGAAATACAAAAAGCTTTTATGAGTGCGAGACAGTTATTGGGCTCTAGAGTTTTTTTTTTTTTGCAAATCATTTATTATAATAATGATTATTAATTAATATATTTTTTTAAGGTATGAGTGTATGAAAATACCAAAGAGAGAGAGAGAGAGAGGGAGCCAAAGGAGTTGAAAAATCTCTTTGATTGACTCATTGACATATGTAGACGTTATAGAGGGCAATTATCTTACACGTTGTAAATAAAAGTTGAGGCATTAATAAAAGAGAATAGAATAACTTTTTTTTAGTACAATAAAAGAGAATAGAATTATGAAAGCGAAGAAAACTGATAAAAGGTTTCATTTATTGTTAAAAAAACATTACACGTTATGTCTCCACACAACCACTATCCCATTAAAAAGTCAGGGAAACATGAAACCAAATTCCATTTTAAGCTCTTCCTCTGAAGAAGAGGAAGTGTTTGAACTTAGAATTCTTGAAATGCTTAGGTTAGATGTATTTAGTTATTTAGCTTACTTCTCCACTAATATACATAGAGATACTGTGGATATTGTTTGTTTGATCTCCGGAGCTATTAACTAACTCTTTTATTTTCTCAATATTTTTGCAGCGGCTCTAATCAATTGGAGTTTGGTCTCTCTTACAGATTTATTGCTGTTTCTTTTCATTCAATTTAATGCACATAAAATAGGTAATGTACTGTCAATGTTAGAGTTAATAATATTGATTGTTAGCTTTAGTTATTGTTGGTTTATGCCGAGTTAATTCCCATTTCACTGTCTGTTACAACATAATAAATTTAATTGATGAATGGTTTTATACACAAGGCACAGCTGAAAGAGAAGTAATGGGTTATAAAAAGGGTCCCCCTTCGTAATTTTAAGTGAAATACTACTTTTTTAGTAAGCACTTCGAGAAAAAAACCAATTCAGTACTTTTGACATTTTATAATTCTTTCAAGTATTTTACTATCCAAGGGTCACAGACTGTTTTTCGTAGTCGGTAGCTCTTTCAAGTTTGCTCATCAAATATAGTTTGAAGTTGGTCAACCATTAACATGCGAAAGTAGTAGTAAAGTTTTTGGGCATTTGTATTTGATTTTTTTAGTTTAAGGGAAAACTTCTTACCTCAAGTTTTTTGGGAGGACTGTTCAAGATCTAAGTTCTATTTGATCTAGATTAATGCTGGAGTTTTCTCTTTGGGAAGTTTTTTGATTCTTATCTTTTGGTCTAGGTTCGAAGCACCATTGTATATTTGGGTTCTTTTTCAATGGGTTGGTTTTACTCTCCTAATGTAAAGTCTTTGTAATTGCATGTGTAACTTTTCATATTATCAATAAAATATTAAAAAAAGGATTAAAAGGTCTTTTCATCTTTTCAAAGGCCTTGCAAAAATCTGGTCTTAAGTGTCCTAGACATCGTTCCATCAGATTTTTTACCTCTTGAAATTTCTTTTGTTACTTTCCAATCACAGTCCTCAATAGATAGCAGAGATGTCACCACACACCAAACAGTACTTTCCTCTTTTGGACTTTGGTGGGGTGAACTCCCTGCAGCTGCCAAACACAGGTTCTTCAAGGAGCTTGATAAAAAAAAGTGATAGCTAAGTAGAACTTCTACCAAATTTTTGGACAAAAGAGCACTTGTATCTCTTTTTTAGCATATAGTTGTTTCGTATTCGGGGTCTAACATGTTTCTCTTCATAAAAGTTTTATTGCGTCTCCATCCCTTGATACCCTCTGTCAAGAGGTTGAAAATTTGAATATACCCCCCACATGTTACTAAACTTTAAAAAGCTCCTTTTTTCTATTAATCTCAATTTTATATTTATATTTTTTGCATCTTGAGTTAGCCCCCCTTTTTATTTTTGGAGGTCTCCCTCTAAAGTTTAGATTTTTCTGAAGTTTTTTTTTTTGTTTTTTTCTCTCCTGAAAGGTAAACTATGATGTAACAATAAGGCTAGGAGTGATTTCTTTTTACTCCTCAAAGTAGCTTGTAACCAAGGAGTGGCGCAGTGGTTGAAGACTTGGGCTTTGAGGGTATGCTCCCCTCAAGGTCCCAGGTTCAAGACTCACCTGTGACATTACTCTTTCAATGTTTTCGGTGCCTGGCCTAGGGATGGGTGTGGTTACCTTGTTTCAAAAAAATGTGGTGTTGCTAATCCTCAGTTAAATGTTGGAAATTCGATATCTTAATAAATTTAATTATTTTGCTCATCTACTAAGTGTGCCTTTTATTGCATTACCTGCTCATGAAAGTAATTGTTTATATATATATATATAAATAAATTTTTTACATAGTATCTTACATGGTGCTTCTTTCTTGTAGGGTTTTTTTTTGGTCGGCGGGTTTTGGTATTATGGCCAATTATCATATTCTCCTCGCTTGTTATTCTTTCTCAAGTAACTTTTCTTGTTATATTGTCTCTTGAGGGGCATAATTGGAGCTTAGCCAATGCATGGTGGGCTAAGCTGATTGGTTTCATGACGTAAGAATTGCATGAAAGCATTTTCCCTTTTCCTTTTCATTCACCTCAGCTTCTTCTTGCTGAAAGTTTATTCCTGTGGACCATTTGCAGAATTCAGTCACAGAAATCGCCATCTGTTATATATTTCTTGGTTGTACAACTGTTAGCAACTTTTGTTGCAGCTGCTGATATTTACTGGTACAGAATTGGCCTTGTTTCAAGGAGAGATTCATGCTGGGTTCATTTCTTATCTTTTGTCGATCATCTAGGTCTGTATACAGTTGGTACCCATTGAATATTTGAACATTAGTTTCTTTTTCTTTCCTTTTGTACGATTATTACTCCAATTCAATATGCATGCATATATTGATGCACTTTCACCAAAGTACATAATGTATGAAAAAAAAGAGTGGAGATTTATTGCTTAGGAAATTTCTGTAAGTAAACCATGCTTCCAGAAGGGGAGAAAAAAAATTTGTATGTGCATTTGAACGCTTCAAATTGTGAATTTGATGTAATTTACTCTCAAGCTATAATATTTTTCGCTATATATGTTTTTGTATCAATTTTTTTTAAATAAGCACTTCAGCTCAAATGATCAATAATTGTCTGGCATATGACAAACTGTTGAAAGATGGAATTCAAATTCTTCTAATTCTTCATTTAACAATGAACCCAATATTGAGTTTAAATAGATTAGAAGATACGACCTAATCATAAAAGGAAAAGATACTACCTAATCATAAAAGAAAAAGATGACCTAATCATAAAAGGAAAAGATAATACCTAATTATAAAAGGAGAAAATAAGATTTAACTAATCCTAAAAAGAAAACATAATTAAAAAGATAAAAATACTATTTTACTAAAATTAACATAAACCAACACAAATGTTTGATGCATATCTAATATGCTTTATAAGTTTCATCAAGAGTAACGTATTCAGCAAGTATCCAACACTGTTTGATCAATGCCGGAGTGTCTGATTCATACAAGACATGGAGACATTGTCAAAACACAATTGTTTTTTGCTTCATAGTTTTTTAACTTCTGATTATGGATGGTTGGTTGATACAATTAAATTTACACCAATTCATCAACTTAAGCTTTTGGGTTGATTGGTGATTTAACATGATTCAACATGGTAT
Source organism: Sechiopsis laciniata (assembly GCA_037833695.1). Classification (NCBI taxonomy): domain Eukaryota; kingdom Viridiplantae; phylum Streptophyta; class Magnoliopsida; order Cucurbitales; family Cucurbitaceae; genus Sechiopsis; species Sechiopsis laciniata. The sequence goes on along the minus strand of JBBMKA010020275.1, from coordinate 9,758 downwards.
CAGAGGAGGTGATTCTAAGTTCAAGCTCATGTCTAGTCATTTTATTCCCAATTAAATTGATTCTAAGCCCACAAGTGAGTGTTAATTGCTTTAATTAAATTTACACTAGTACATCAACTTAAGCTTTTAGGTTGATTGGTTCAACAAGAATATGAACGACAAATCCTCAAAAAAAGATCAAACTCCACAAAGAGTGGAAAGAAGAACAATGAACATCAATATAACAAAAACAAAAGTACCAAGCTAAATAGAAGTAAGAACATCATCCCAATGAAGAAAAATACCAAAGAGAATAAGCAGCAAAAGATTTGGATGGGTATGCTTCATAGTTTGGAAGAAAAGAATAAAAGCCATCAATCAACTTATTCTGCACATGGAGCTCTTTGCACTCTATACTCATGTACCAAGCTCTCTTTTGCAATTAAATTGTGTCTGAACATTTCTTCATAAAAATGAATTGCAGGGATTTAACTTATGTTGGAAATGGCAGGTTCTCATCTAAGGGTTGCTTCCTGTTTGCTACTTCCTGCCATTCAGATTATTGTGGGAATTAGCCATCCATCATGGGTTTCTCTTCCATTTTTCATCGGCAGCTGTGCAAGTCTGGTGGATTGGTCTTTAACAAGCAACTTTTTAGGACTTTTCAGGTTGTTCTTCTTAGATCCTCGTTTGTTTCTTGATGTACGCACACACTGTGTTAGATTGAAGTTGTTTTTATCATTTGCATCTGTTTTAAGTTCTGACTTTGCATGTTATTTGAAGATGGTGGAGGCCTCTTCAACTATACGCAGGTTTCAGTATTTTTCTTGTTTATGTGTATCAGCTTCCAATTGAGTACCCTAGAATGTTGAAATGGGTAGCTGAATTCATTGGTCTATTTAAAATATCATCAACCTCTGAATGGCCTGAGATCTGTTCCAACGTTTCTCTTATACTTTTCTATATCATGGTATGCAATTTGTTTTCTAATTCTTTTTTTTTTTTCAACACATGCTCTCTAGTATGTGTATCGATGACATGAAATGGTGTTTTACAATTCAGTCTCATTATGATTCCCCCTAGAAACCTGTTGACAATAAATTTGTTTGCTTTATTGTTGTTTATTGGTGCCCCTGATCTTCTGCCTGGCTGGTTAGTTTTATTATAATGCTTCTTATGCAGCTTTCTTGTGTCAAGAGCGATCTTGAGGAAATGGATTTCATAATGTCAATGAGGGAAAGCAACTTAGTGGAGCAACTTCTTCCCTCCAAGCATTCATTTTTCATTCGAGAATTGAGGTCTCAAACTTAAGTTGTTTATATCTGGTTTACATAATATTACGTTTTAGTTTCTTGTCAAGATATTTATTTTTTCCTTTTAGTTCTTTTGCTCATATATACCGCTGTTGAATGTTGCAGGTCTGGTGTGAAGCATACTAATGTTTTGTTGAGTAGAGAAGTTTTTCGAACATTTACTATTAACTTTTTCACGTATGGTTTCCCGGTAAATATCTCTAATCGAAGTATTTTCTGTGCACCAGTGTAAACTTATGTTTGTTTCTTTTTCATGGGTGTATTAACTCTGTGGGTCATGGAGAGCCATGAGTGTATTAATCTCTTATAGATATGATGTTGAATATAAATATGACATTATCTATGAAAGGAATGATGCTTTAGTTTTTTAGTTTTTGCTAGTCATTTTGCTATGGCGTTTTCAGTTTTCAGCAGAATCTTGTGAGCTTGCCTGAGTTTGGGAGATTGGGGACTAGTAGCACGAGTTGGTTTTATTTTATTTTTGTATTTTTGGTGAGATGAAGGAACACAACTCAAGTTTTAGTGGCTGTGGAGAATTCCTTTGGAACTAAGTTCCCTCTTTGGAACAAACTGACTGAAAGCAAATTTGTTTAGGATTCCTAGTTCATAGAAACTAGGTTTTTCACAGCCCCGTCTTTTATTTCTAGCTGTGAGGCCTCTATTAGATTGTAGTAGTTTCTCCACTGTGCTTGTTATGCAAGGTGGAAACGGATAATGTTTTCTTGATTCTGCGTTTTTGTTCTCTTTGAAGATAATCTTTACTTGCTTTAATTTTCTTGGAATCTTTCCTATAATTGTTGGTTAATAATTAAATTTATTCCTATCCAAGATTTTTGATTGATCGGTGATTTAATATGTTTCAACATTGTACCGGAACCCAATAAAACTAAATGGGTGTTCGTTCAATAAAATAAAATTGGGATCTGATCCAAAATTGGTGAACTCAAAAGAAGCATCATCTTGAAAGGGTATCTTGAGGACCCTACATTGAAAAGGTAAAGAGGCCTCACAACCTTTATAAGAAAATGAGATACTTCTCTCATTGCCCGTTGGTTTTGAGATAGAACCTCATACTATCATATGTATTTTTCTCAAAAGGAATTGTAGGATCTTTGTTGCTGTTCTAAAGCATAGAGGGAGAGAAGATGTTTGTTACATTTTATTAGCTTACTTCTTCCTAGATTGCCTCATTAAAGGTTTTCATACCTCATTTCTTGTATTCCTTCCAGTTCCAGCCAATTCAAGATTTTTTATCGTTTAGCCTGGATTTTTTTATTAGAAACAATTTCATTGATGTATGAAATTACATAATATCTCTTCAATTAGAAAGAATGGTGAGATAACTTTAGTGGTGGAAGAGGGGAACGCTTGCACCAATGAAACAAAAAATAAACTATAGTTTCAAAAACAGATGCCTTTTGTTTTCATTTCATGTATTCGATGAACTAGGTCTCCAGAATGTTCCAAGTGTTGAATTGTGTTAAATTACCAATCAACCAAAAAGCTTAAGCTGATAGGCTGGAGTAAATTTAATTATATCAAGCAACACTCCCCTCACTTTTAGGCTTGAAAATTTGGGAAATGTCCTACAAATAGAATTCAATTTTAATTGTGGAGGAAACGACTCGGCAAGGGTTTGAACACAACCTCGTGCTCTGATACCATGTTAAATTGCGTTAAATCACAAATCAACCAAAAAGTTTAAACTAATAATTTGGGGTAAATTTAATTATATCAACCAACACTAAGAACCTTTCAGTCTACGAGTTATTTATTTATTTAACAAGAAACAAATTTTTTCATCAATATGTACTTTCATAGGGGGTTTTGTACTTTTTCATATATCAATGAAAAGTTAATGTTTCCAATCATTTTTTTAAATGTGTACATATTCTTTTCTCTTAATGGTATTTTAAAATAATTCAAAGTTATTTTCGTGTTTTGAGTTCACCCATATTAAGATACTTAAGCTTGCAGAACTCATTGTGACAGGTCTCCTTGGTTGCTTTGTCCTTCTGGAGTTTCCATTTTGCAAGTCTATGTGCATTGGGATTGCTCGCTTTTGTTGGGTACATCGTATATGCCTTTCCTTCATTATTCCATTTGCATAGATTGAATGGGCTGCTGCTTGTCTTCATTCTCTTCTGGGCTATTAGCACATATATTTTCAATGTCGCATTCACATTTTTGAATCGGAAGATCGGGAAGGTATGATTAATTTGATAAAATATTGATTTCTTCATTAGGACACGCATCAATGGTAGTCTTTCTTGGTTATGTCTACAGGACATGCATGTTTGGGAGATGGTGGGTTTGTGGCATTATCCTATACCAGGATTCTTTCTGCTTGCACAATTTGGTCTTGGAATTTTGGTAGCATTGGTTAATCTTGTAAACAATTCAGTTTTCCTTTGCTTATCTGATGAGGACCAGCGTTCTTCAAATGACAACTCCAGTGTCAGAGGTAATTTATAATGGAATGGCTTGCTATTTATTACATCAGCTTATCTTCTTCAGTTTATGCCATATAAACAACTATTTTTACCATTTGAAAAAGTATTTAGTTATTTTAATTTTTTTTTATTGGTGTAAATGTAAACAATTTTTTTTCTGATTATAGTCTTTTGTCTTTAATTACTAATGGGCGATCTTTGATGCATTGCAGCTTTTGATAGCTAGGAGTATTCACCTTCTTTTATTTCATTCATGACTGAGATTGTTTCTCCTCTTAAAAAAATCAATGAATCTGAAAACAAAAAATAGAATCCAAATTGCATACCAAACAAGTCAGTTTTCTAGATAGCTAATTTGTTATCTTATGAGAAATAATGGGTTCTATGTATAATATAATTGTTTGGTATTGAATCTAAAATTTTAAACTTTCTTGTAGGAGTTGATCCTTGGTTGCATTATTGTTTTTTTGTTTTGCATTCTTTTTAGAAATCACCGATTATCTTTCTCTGAATTTTATTCCTATTGGTTGTCAAATCCTTAATAGCCGTAAAGTTGGGTCTTTTCTACGATTTAATTTTCAGAGGAAGGAGAGACCAAGGTATTAATTGTGGCAACTATTGCATGGTGTTTGCGCAAAATCTCTCGAGCTATCATGCTGACTTTGATATTCCTGATTGCAATGAAGCCCGGTTTCATCCAGGCCGTGTATGGTATGTTTTTCTATGCCAATCACATTTTATCGTGAAAATTTACATTATTTTTTTATTCTCATGAAAGCTAGAAATTTTGATCTTATGTATTATCTCAATTTTTTTTTATCGGTTCTATGTTTCAATGTTATTCAGTTGTATTCTTCCTCTTGTACCTTTTGAGCCACGATGTTAGCAGAAAGATGCGCCAATCTTTGGTTCTTCTAAATGAGGTCCATTTTGCATTATTATATCTTCTTCAGATCAACTTGATTTCTGATGTATTAGATCGGGAAGGTTCTTTATGCAGGGAAGTTCTGTTACAACTAGGTATGTGTGTATTTTTTTTCCAAGGATATTATATTATGATTTAAAAAATGGGCGTTTTGTTAAGAAGTTTGGTTATTCCATTTTATCACTTAGTTTTGCATCAAACTTTTTTCTAAATAATGTTGAGAGAAAAAATTATGCTAATGAAACAGGTTGCAATGACCTTTTTCAATGATTTGAGATGCAGGTCTCCTTGGACGTGATAGCATGTGGGAATTTCTGGAAATAGCTCTGCTTGCTTGCTTTTGTTCAATTCATAACCATGGCTTTGAAATGCTATATTCGTTTTCTGCCATTGTGCAGCAAACACCCAGCCAACCAGTTGGATTTAGCATTTTACGAGCTGGTCTTAATAAATCAGTTCTGCTATCAGTTTATACAGCCACATCGAATAATTTTTCCCATGATAATCCTTCTCATGGTATATATATTCTAAACTTATTGTTGATAATATTGATTCTCCAGTTTGTTCTCTGATGCATTGAAGAAAAACTTATTGTTGAGGTTTTATTAACTCAGTTGGATTGCAAACTGGATTGTTATGTTGTCTTTAGTTATTTTTTTATAGGAAACATATGGCTTGAGTTATTTTGGTTGAACCAAAATGATGCATGATTGTCTAGCATGACACCTTATCCTAGAGTTGATGTTCCCAAGGTCAATTGGGAAAATAAGGTTTAGCATTTGTAGCCAGGAACTTCTTTCTTTCTTTCTTTTTTTTTTTGAAATAAAAAACAAATCCATTGTTATATGAAATAAGGGATAAAACTCCGAGCACCTATAGGTGACTACTAGAAATATCTTCAATCTGCAATGAAGAACAACAAACTATAAAGATTTAAAGGGTAAATACATACCATAAGAAAAAAAATAATAAGTTGAGACTCCAAAAATGATCAAGTTGAAATAAACATTGTAAAAAATTCAACTATTTCTTTTTGACCAAAGATTCCATAAGTTGTCTTTTGAACCATTGAAGAGGTGTCCAACCAGAACCAAGGAAAAGAAATAAAAATATTGAGAGGTAGGGGGGTTGTCGAGTTAAAAGCCTCCGACATGTGACTCCAAAAGTGCACAACAAAAGGGCAATGGATAAATAAATGTCCGGCAGATATTGAGTTAGCTCTACACATAATACACCGAGGAGAAAGATTCATGCGAGACATTCGTCGTTGCAACCAATCAACCATAATAACAGAATCACAGATAGGGGTGTAGGCAACTCGGTTATTGTTAAAAATCGGAGCTGAATCGATACTATAACTATAAAAAATGCGAAACTGCTACCAAACCAATGATGTAGGTAAACCGCACCAGCCAAATTGCTTGAACCAACAGTATTTCAGTTTGGCGTTCGATTCACCGATTAATGCGTCTTGTGCGCTGGTTCAGAGTCGAGACTGCAAGTGCTATGTTAATTGGGTTTTGAATAATCTTGGGGAGTTTCTTTATGAAAAGTTAGGGTTTAAATTTTTAATGATTTGATTGTTGTGTTCAAAATTAAGTTCATATGTGGTGGGTTTTTATACGAATCACAAATGGCGTTCGGTTCACTGATTAACCCACCTTGTGCGCTGGTTGAGAGTCGAGACTGCAAGTGCAATGTTAATTGGGTTTCGAATAACCTTGGGGAGTTTTTTTTTTATGGAAAGTTAGGGTTTAAGTTTTTAATGATTTGATTGTTTTGTTCAAAATTAAATTCATATGTGGTGGGTTTTTATATGAATCACAAATGCATTAGGGTTTAAAAAGGAGAAAAAAGAAAAAGACAAGTCTGCTTTTAAAGAAAAATTAAGGGAAAATTCGAAGTCTACCCTAATGTGTTTTCTGCTATGGCCAGATGATGAGTTGGATAATTTTGGAGGCTTGAGCTTTATTAATGGCAGGGGTTGAAGGTGGAAAAAAATGGACGAACGGTAGCTTTAAGTTAAGAAATGAAGGTTGAATAGTCAACAACGCATGAAATATGTAAGGAAATTGGAAGTTGAAATTTTCTCAAATGAAGTGAGAGTTGGGTGTTGTGCAACACATCAAGTACAATTTACGTCCATTCACAATTCCATCAGACATGCGAATTAAGGATATTAAAAGAAATTAATAGCTTTTCGGTCAGTTCAGTTAGAATATCGTGATTACACGCCAAATCGAAGTCGATTGAAGAATGTCGGTTTCCAAAGAATGCAACTCGCATCTGAACAAATGAAGCGAAACATAATCGAACCGCTGTCCATTTCAGCTCGGTTTAAGCGGTTTGAGCGAGTTTTTAGGTTTATCTTGCACCCCTAATAACAGATCCCAAACTAAGTTCGTAAAGAAAAATTTTGATCTTTATCGGAGAGAGTGGATGAGAAAGCCTCAATCAACCTGTTGCCTCCTTAGGGGTCTAACACAATCCTTGAGCGTGTTTGGATTGAGGGAAGAAGAACAGGAAGAGGAGAGTACTTATTTGGAGTGTTTCGAGAATTCGAACATGCGATTTGAAGATAACTTTTTTATTATATTTATTAAAAAAAATAATTCCAGCCCCAATGGTTTGTTTTTTGAGAATAATTAAGATGCACATAAGCTGCTCTAGACACTCTGAAATATATATTAAAGAAAAAAAGTTGCCCCCCCCGGCATTGAATTTCCTTGAAGTCGGGTGATAACATTGTACCAATTGTAATGCAGGTAAACAGCCTAGGAGAACATGTCTTAAAGCTTTCAGATCTAACTCGTTCTTTTAATGATTATGGAAATGCACGAGGGTCAAGATTAAAAAAATTTAAGTAGAAAGGAAGGGACGTGAACAGCTGTATCTAGGGAAAATTGTTTTGGACAGTGGAATGTTGTTGCTTTAGCTCTTGTAAGTAGTAACTGTGAGTTTATAATATAAGAGCGACAAATAATTGCTTCCACCCTTTTTGTTTAATATAAAAATCCAGTCCTAAACATAACACTAAAGCAACCTCGATAAACCTTGATCTTTCTCTTGACAACAATATTTTTTTGTGCAAGTGTTGGTTGCAATTTGATTGTTTGATTATACTATTTTCTGTTAGGTTTCCTTGTACTCATGAAAATATTTTCTCTTCATCGATTTAAGCTTCGATCCTTGTTCAAAAAGATATGAATTAGCAATTATCTTGTTTACAGGAACTACAAAATAATTCGGTTTTTATGTTTTACCATTTGAATCAACATTTTTGTGGTTCTTCAGTTGTGTTCATTTTCTTCTATATCACTCATTTATTTTGTTTCTTTGCAGAAAGAAAAATTGCATCATTTCTCAGTTCCATTGGAGAGAAGTTCCTATCCATGTACAGATCATGTGGAACCTATATTGCAATTCTGACTATTCTTCTCACGGTTTTCTTTGTCAAGCCAAATTATATATCATTTGGTTACTTATTCCTTCTTCTTTTTTGGATAACTGGAAGACAACTAGTTGGAAGAACAAAGAGGCGACTATGGTTCCCATTAAAAGCTTATGCAGTTGTAGTTTTTGTCTTCGTATACTGCTTAAGCAATTTTTCCAGCTTTAGGATATGGTTATCCAGATCAATTGATGTTGATTTTTGTTTGGGTTACAATTCAGAGGCATCATCCTTGCAAAATTGTTGGCAATCTTTGGCTGTGATGATTGTGATGCAACTTTATAGCTACGAGAGAAGGCAGAGCAGGTACAATAGCTCTGATGAACCTGAGCTCTTAGAATATAGGAGATTTGGGTTTATAAAACGCTTCCTGATTTGGCACAGCGACAAGATTCTGTTTGCTACTCTCTTCTATGCATCCATATCACCGATCAGTGCATTTGGATTATTATATCTACTCGGCCTTGTCGTATGTGCCACTTTACCCAAGACTTCTCATATCCCATCAAACTTGTCTCTGGCATATACAGGAGTTATCATGACAACTGAATACCTTTTCCAGATGTGCGGTAAACAAGCTGAAATGTTTCCTGGACAAAAGCATTCTCATTTGTCTTATTTTCTGGGTTTTCATGTATTTCAACCCGGATTTTGGGGTCTGGAATTAGGCTTAAGGGGAAAAGTACTAATAATTACTGCATGCACTCTCCAATATAATGTCTATCGATGGTTGGAACAGATGCCAGGTTCGGTTTTAAATAAAGGAAAGTGGGATGACCCTTGTCCACTGTTTGTTTCTGAAGAAGATGATTACAATGACATATCCATTTCGAATGAGAAAAATAAACCCCCATTTGATTCTGGAAGATCGTTTGTACAGCCTAAAGATTTGGATCATATTTCAAGGTCATCCTTTACCTCTGGTCAGTCTCAAGTGCCTTATTCTGCATCCAGCAACAGAGAGAACTCTGAGTGTAGCAGCAGTAAAAAATGTTCATTTGGATTTATATGGGGAAGCACCAAGGAAAGCCACAACTGGGACAGAATACGAATTATATCCTTGAGAAATGAAAGATTTGAAATGCAGAAGATTGTTTTTAAGATATATATGAAATTTTGGATGGAGAACTTATTCAATCTCTTTGGTCTCGAGATAACCATGATCGCCTTGCTTCTTGCCAGTTTTGCTTTATTAAATTCTGTCTCCTTGTTCTATGTTGGGTTGTTGGCTGCCTGTATTCTTATGGATCGGAGAATTATACGAAAACTATGGCCTATATTTGTCATCTTGTTTGCTTCCATTCTTATCCTTGAATATATTGCCTTCTGGAGGAATATGTGGAATTCAAATTGGCAGATGCCAAGCAAAGCTGATGCCCATTGTCATGACTGCTGGAGAATCTCTAATCTGTACTTCCAATTTTGTTTGAACTGTTGGCTGGGTATAAATCTTCTCGCTGTTTGTATTTTATATTCACACTTCACTATTGAGGAACGAGATATCTTCCAACTTTCCTGCTTTTATTAAATTCTTTTTTCTTGAAGGAAAAAAAATATTGTAGTGATATGATCCAGGATCTAGATTATATAAAAAGGTAAAAGAATACAAGATAAACCAAGATTTGATAGGTCTTGGA
>JBBMKA010020256.1:27500-28921 GCA_037833695.1 Sechiopsis laciniata | reverse complement strand
ATGTGAGATTTCAAGTGTTATACTTTTTATGGTGGAGTATGTTGTAATTCTCAGATATGAGAATTATGATTGTCAGAGAAGACAATGTTGCAGCAGAAGATGTGGATTCTTCAAATATCTCGCCAAGGTAGAATTTGTTGGGTTTTGGAAAAATATTAGAAGTGAATTTGTACCACATCGGAAAGATGCAAGGTAGTGGTGTGCTCCAAGCACTATAAAAAGAGCATAAGGCTTTGGTTTCAAAGCATTTCAGTCAGAAGCACTTTAAGCTTGGTGTACTAACTCTAGTTAAATTCCTTTTGTATTCTCTTATAGAGAGTGGGGCAAAGAGTGTGAGTAGTATAAGTTTTGAAGATAGTGTTTTATAATTGGGGTTGGGGAGAGAATTTTGTGTGATTGTAGCAATTTTTCACATAGTGGAAGTTCTTTCTGTCCGTGGTTTTTTCTCCGATTTGGAGTTTTTCCACGTAAATTCTTGTGTTCTTTATTTTGTTATTTCCTTTTAATTTCTCAGTATTTTTCTGCTTATTCCTGTGATAATTAGAGAAGGTTTTTCCCTACAGCCTGTTCGCATTAATAAATAGAAAAATTGTTGCACGGAGTAAAATCAATCAGCCAACAAGCTATTAACTCGTAGACAAGTAAAGGCAACCTAAAGCCAAAAAAAGAAGGGTGTAAAAAGGCATCGCTCTTGCTTAGCGTTTTAAAGAAAATCAATAGTTAGATTCTCATGTTTAACAATTATAGGTTGGTTTAGTAATTAAAATAATCTTAAAATAAGCAAAATATATATGAGTTTAGTTTATAATTGTCAACGACATAAAAATTAATTATATGCATTTGCATAAGTTAATTCGAACACTCACGAAGTTATCGTATTTGTAATAAATCACTTTCTTTATTTGTCTTGTTAGGCTATTTGATTGTTAAAAAAATTGTCTTTGTTTTTATGATAAAAATTTGAGCCATCTCACATATAAACAATCATTTGGGTTAATACATATTTAGAAATTTTTGTGTCCCAAAATTCACAGATAATAAATGATTTTATAATTAAATTTATTTTGAATTTTTAACATGAATAAAATCGATTTTTGAAAATATTTGGAAGAAATTAGGTCGATATTATTGTTTTTCATTGTGGTCACACCACTCCCTTTAAAGATTATAATCGAAATACCAATTAAACTACTTTAACTTTTAAGTAGTCAAATTCTTTAATAAGAAACTGTTTTTAATTTTTAAATCTGTTCTCTCATCCACCTTATGGCTTAGTCTTACATGATCAAATTCAGCATTTAGATCTTTTAGTAAAGCCTGCTTTTTTTTTTTTAGAAGCAGTAAAGCCTTTTTTAGTGGGGCATTATATGTTTGACTTTGATTATTCTACTCAAGTGAGTAAATAGTGCTAGATACAATGT
>JBBMKA010020256.1:0-25000 GCA_037833695.1 Sechiopsis laciniata | reverse complement strand
CATTGCATCTTTTGATCGAGTAGACTGTGGTGGCAGCATCTTCTTTTTCAGCATGATCCTTTAGTTAACTCTCACACCCAAAGTTTCTTTTACTATAGGGCGGCTCTCTATCGCCATAGAGCTCGCCTCAGCGACGAGCTTCTTCTCTAGGAGGTCTATCGTAGCAGAGATCTTAGCCGGATCGACTTTAGTCTTCGCCACTTCCTTGGCGAGGTTAGTCTTGATTGGGATTCTGGAAGCCATTTGAAAGGTTGGTGAAGGCTGGAAAACTTGAGCGAAAAAAACAGTAAAAGTTTGAGATTAGAGAGCTCGAGAGTTCAAGTGTGCATAAAAAAAGTGAAGTGAGAAAAGGAGAGGAGTATTTATAGAGCTTTTGAAGAAGGGCAAAATTCAGCCTTGGGACGCAAAACGCCAGATGATGCGCGGTAAAATCCTGGTCGTTGGATCAAGATCTCTAGCAACACGTGTCAATCTGAGTGCATGCAATAAATGCCGCGCGTGGGTTTAAGGTTTTTTTGTGATGACTTCAGCTTACGTCACTGCGTGACCTCATAAATAACCCACTTTGCACATGCGACATCATCCCAAGTCATAGACAGCGAAAAATCAAAGATTCAATTTCCTCAACAACCAACTCTTCTCTTTGCTAAACTAAATAAGGCAATAAATCTTGCGAACTACTCTTATCATGATTACACTACTTAATAACAAAAAATGTACAAGTTACAAGTTCATGATACTTACCTGGCCTGAAGCAGTATTAAATTTGAGAAAGACAATACCATTTGCTCCATCCAGCTTTTCCACTCAAGCTTCGATTAAGTTGGCAAAGTCCGCTTTCGTAGGCTCCTCGTGATAATAATGCTTTAACCTGTGTCCATTGACTAAAAACTCGAAATCGTCAGATTCATTTCTAAGTAAAATTGCCCCATGGGGATGTACCTGAGCGACTTGTAATGGTTCTGACCATCGCAATTTTAACTTTCCTGGAAAGAGTTTGAAGCGGGAGTTGTAGAGCAAGACATTTGACTAAATGCAAACTCCTTAGGCTTTATCCTCTCATCGTGCCATTTTTTCGTCTTCTCTTTATATATCTTGGCATTCTCGTAAGAGAACATGCGAAATACCTCTAGTTCTAGCAATTGTAGTTTTTACGTAGGCGAGATGCCTTGTGAATCTAGATTCAGCTCATTAACTGCTAGTTGTGTTCCAACTCTAGAGGCAAGTGGTATGCTTTTTCGAAAATAAGGCGAAATGGCGACATACCCAATGGTGTCTTATATGGAGTTCTGTATGCCTAAAACGCATCATCCAACTTATTCGCCCAATTTTTCATTTTGGAACTTACTACTTTATCTAAAATCGTCTTGATTTCGCGGTTGGAGATTTCGGCCTGGCCATTTGTTTGTGGATGGTATGCAGTGGTGACTTTATGACGGATATTATACTTTTGCAATACAGATTCTAAGGCTCGGTTGATAAAGTGTGTGTCTTCATCGCTAATCAAGGTTTGCGAAGTCCTAAATCACTTGAATACGTACTTTTGCAGAAATTTAATAACTGTCTTGGAATCATTTTTCGGGCAAGCGATGGCTTCAACCCATTTGGATACATAATCTACTAAGACCAAGATGTATTGATTTCCGTTAGAGTTTGGGAATGGCCCCATGAAGTCAATTCCCTATACATCGAACAACTTAACTTCTAGGATGTACTTTAGGGGCATTTCATCCTTTCTTCCAATATTTCCTAGCCTTTGGCATCGATCACATTACTTTGCATAGTTTTAGGAATCCTTAAAGATGGATGGCCAATAGTATCCAGATTAGAAAACCTTCGCTACTGTTTTTGCGCCACCAAAATGGCCTGCATACGTTACAGTGTGATATTCTATTAGAATTGATTTCGCCTCTTCTTCTGTTGCACAGCGGCGAATTACGTTATCTTCGCATTGTTTGTACAAATATGTCTCGTCCCAGAAATACATTTTGACATCATGCAAAATTTCTTTTTCTATTGGTAGCTGAAATTCTCAGGCATTAGTCCACAAGCTAGGTAGTTGGCAAGTTCGACGAACCATGGTTCGCTTACAACGCGAGCAGCAAATAGTTGTTCAACGGGAAATGTTACGCCAATATCCAATCGTTCGAGCGATCCATCCGCATTCTTGATTCTTGATAAGTGATCTACCACTACGTTTTTGCTACTTTTTTTATCCACAATTTCAAGATCGAACCCTTGTAACAACAGAATCCACCGCAACAATCTTAGCTTCGCATCTGCCTTTTTGAAAAGATATCGAATCGCTGCATGATCTATATAGATAGTTACCTTGGATTTGATTCTTGATAACTGCCAAGAATTCCTTTTTTGTGGTTGTGTAATTCTGTTGTGCCTGGCTAGCATAGTAGATATGGTGAATCAGTTTCTCGCCCTTTTGACCTAGCATTGTACCCAAGGAATAGTCACTTGCATCGCACATGATGCAGAAGGGCAGTTTTCAATTTGGCGCTTTGATGATTGAGGTTGAGACAAAGGCGGTCTGCAGCGTGTTGAAGGCATTCGCACAGGCAAAATCGAAATTGAAAGGCTTATTTAACACCAGCAATTTGCATAGTGGTTTGGCAATTTTTGAAAAATCTTTGATGAACCTTCTGTAAAAGCCAGAATGTCCAAGAAAACTTCATACTCCTTTCACATTCATTGGCTGCTCGAGTTTTTCGATCATTTCTACTTTCTCTCGATCGACTTTAATTCCTTCCTGCAAAATTCTATGTCCCAACATGATACCTTCTATCACCATGAAGTGGTACTTTTCCCAATTTAAAACATAGTTTGTTTCTCCGCACCTTACGAGTACCTTGCCTAAATTTTCTAGGCAAATCGCGAAAGATGATCTAAAAACCGTGAAGTCATCCATAAATACTTCCATATATCGTTCAATCATATCAAAGAAAATTGCTAACATACACTGCAGAAATGTTGCTGGGGCCTTGCAAAACTGAAAGGGCATTCGCCTGGAAGCGAAAGTTCCATATGGATAGGTGATTATCTTCTTTTCTTGATCTTTCGGTACAATTGTAATCTGATTATATCTTAAATATCCATCTAGAAAGTAGTAATATTCTTACCCCGCAACACGGTCAAGCATTTGATAGATGAAAGGTAGTGGGAAGTGATCTTTTTTCGTCGCAGCATTCAGTTTGCGGTAATCCATACATACACGCCAGCCAAATACTGTGCGCATAGGTATGAGTTCGTTTTACTCATTTTTAATGACTGTTGTTCCACCCTTCTTTGGTATGCATTGAACTGGGCTAACCCACTTGCTATCGAGGATAGGGTAGATAACTCCCACATCGAGCCATTTAATAATCTCTTTCTTCACTACCTCCTTCATAGCTGAATTTAATCATCGTTGATGCTCAACGGAGTAAAACCCGTCATCTTTCAAGTTTATTTTGTGCATGCAGAAGGATGGATTTATCGCTTTTAAATCGGCGAGGGTCCAACCTATTGCTCTATTGTGTTGCTTCAATAGTTCAAGCAGTGCCTCTTCATGTTCAGGCACTAGTTGGGAGGAAATTATAATAGCTAAAGTCTCACCTTCGCCAAGATATGCATACTTCAAGTGCTCGGGAAGAGGCTTCAGTTCTAATTGTGGCGGCATTTCTATTAATGGTCTTGCGGGTGGTGTTACTATGTCCGACAGATTCAGCAAGTTGTTATCAGCATACCAAATCTCACCAATCTCTAATACTTCAGCAGATGACTCATCTTTGCTAGTCCTCTAGTATTCCTCATTTGCATCTTCTCGTTGTTAATGTGAATGATTATTATAGGCTTTGCTGAAGTCGTCTTCAAGCGAAGTAATCGCAGAGCATTCATCTATTTCTGTTGGGTACTTCATAGAGTCATTAATTCAGAACTTGATTTGGTCACCATTCATCTGTAAAGTGATGGTACCCTCATAGACATCTACAAGTGTTCGCCCCGTCCGTAAAAACGGTCTTCCCAAGATGATTGAGATTTTGCGGTTTGCTTCATAATCCAAAATTATGAAGTCGGTTAGGTAAATAAACTTGTCTACCCTAACTAAAATGTCCTTGACTTTCCCTTCTGGTCTCGCGATTGAACGATTCGCTAGTTGAATTGTCATTGATGTGAGCTTAGCTTTGCCAATCCTAAACTTTCTATAAACAGACAATGGCATCAGATTAATTCTTGCTCCCAGGTCGCATGGTGCTTTTTCGATATAATTCGAAATTGGTATAGTAAAAGCTCCAGGATCATTCTCTTTCATGGGGAGCTTCTGAGTAATCATTGCGCTACATTCCTGGCTCAACAAAATGATTTTTGCCTCCTCTATTTGATTTTTTTCGAACAAGACTTCCTTTAGGAACTTAGCATAATTTGGCATTTGTCTCAATGCCTCTATAAGCGATACGTTGATTTGTATCCCTTTAAAGATCTCCATGAATTTCTAGAAATCCAAACCCTCATTCTTCTTTTTAAGTCTCTGTGGAGAAGATGGTGGAGGTTTGAATTTTATCACTTCGCTAGGCTTAGTATCCATTTCGCGTTACATGGCTCTACGGGCTTGTTTTTCTCAATTTTATTAGTCACGCAGCGACTCATTCAACTTCCATAAATTTAGGTTGATCTTCAGATTCTTCTTCAAAGCCTACTTCATAAACTTCTTCTACGAAACTTCGCTTTAGCGAACTCAGTGTTAAATTGTCATTCACCTTCTCAGCAATTACCATCTCTGATTCATTCTCTATTATCGAGATCACCTTGATCTGTTCTTCGCCTTCTCTTTTGGCAGGTTTAGTATCAGATGGCAATCTTCTAGCGGGTCTTTGTCAGAACTCATTCGCGAGCTGTCCTATCTGTGTTTCCAAGTTTTTCAAAGCCACTTACTGATTCAGGGTGACTGCTTGTTGATTCTGCGAGGTTGCCTCATTCTTCGCTATGTAATCTTTCAACAAGCCCTCCATCGAACTATTGGATGTTTGCTAGAAATGCTGTTGAGGCATCTGATTCTATTGTTTATGAATTGAATTCCACCCCTAGTGTTGTTGACCTAACGGCGCGCCAAATCTTGGCAGATTTCCATGATGCCTCTGCGGAAATGCTTGGTTGCTCAAGCTACCTACATTAGCATTGTTAGAACAAGAAAGAATTAGGGGGGTTTTTCCATCCAGCATTGTATGTGTTTGAGAATGAGTTGTGTTGGCGATTCACTTATGCGAAATATACCGACGCTGTGTTCTGGGGGAAATCTTCGTAGAAATGTGCTTCACCGCACAAGGCACATGACTCTGTCAAAGAGAGCTGCTGTTGATTGTTCGCTAATGTCAATTATACAGAATTAACACCTTAGACTCCATTATTAGTGTTGTTTCCATTTTGCATATTGAGAAATATCGCTCGCATCTCTGCTACTTGTTGTTTTAACACCGAATCGCTGGTTGATTCAACCTTCACTACAGGTTTGACGTTCGAGCGCACATCATCCTTCCACTGGCTGGTGTTAAGGGCTATCCTTTCAACGATTTCTATAGCTTGGTTGTATGTTTTTTATAGGAGTGTTCCAGATGCTAATGCATCTGGCACCAACTTAGCAGCTTCATTTAAATCGCCGTAGAAATACTCAAATTGGATGCAGTAGGGAAATCCATTATGCAGACATTTATGCTAGATCATTTTGAAGCGATCCCACGCTTCCGCGATTGACTCGCCTATAGCCTGCCTAAAAAGCACGATCTCATCGCGATGTTGCATCATCTTCTTCGGTGGGAAGTATTTTAACAAGAACTGCCTCTCGAGTTTTTCTCATGATATATCTGGTAGATTCTCCAACGTGTACAACCACTCCTTCGCCTTGCCTTGTAGCGAGTGCGAAAATAGGCTCAGCCTTAGATTGTCTCGGATCATATTCGAAAAATAAAGGAGTCACATACACCTATGAACTCTTGTAAGTGGTTGTGCAGATCCTCGCTCACTAAACAGTGAAATTGGGCCTTTTACAAGAGTAACGTACTCATCATAGGCTTAAATTCGAACTCACGCACCCCATTATCTGGTCTAATTCCTCTTCGTATAAATTCTGTAATGTTGGCTGTGGCGTAGGCTCTGACCACTCCATCCCTATCATCTGCTATCATGATAGAGGTAGCGAGAAACTGATCTACATGTTCATAATTTGGTTCAACTGGCTAATCGGGTCTTGCCTCAGTGTTTTCGGCGGGCATATTGTTTGGATTTGCTTCAGCGATCCTGGTAGTACGATTTTGCCTTCTATTCCTTCTTCTTCTAAGTAAGTTTCGCTCATGCTCAGGATCGAAGGTTCCACGATATCTCACCTTTGTATACACTTTAGCAAAATTTCTTACAATAAACACACAGATTAGTTTAACTTTTAAGCACTACTCTTACAATACTCTATGAATTAAAAAATAGTTTGAAAAATCCCCTGCAACGACACCAAAAACTTGGTGGGACGAAACCGACACACTACAGTTAATAAATAATAATTAAAAAGAATGATGACGTGGAAAGTTTAGAATTTCACCAAAGCAAAATTATGGCTCAATTCCAGCAAAATGTGTGTGGTTCCCCAGAGACGCGCAAGCGTACGCAGTCAATGTTGTAGCAAGTTTTAATCTAAGTACAGGTCATTCTCCACATGGATTTTTGTTATGTTTTTTATTCGTTTTCAAGCAAGAGTTGAATATAAAAAGAAATTTTTTTGATAAATTGATTGGTGATTAAATAGGTAGGCGAAATAATGAAATAGCAAGTTAACAAAATGAAAGAGTTATCGGAAGGGCTAGAGTTTTCAGGGGATTCGCTTAAGCGCTTAGGTTAGCGAGGGCGAACAACCGCCAGGTTTCTCTTTAGCACTCTCGAGCTCTAAAAGTTGGCTCTCTCGAGCTCTTAGTTTGGTTATCTCGAACTCAAACACCTATTAATGTAACTGCGGCACTTGGCGAACCTCATCTCTGAGTATTCTTTGATTAGCAGGCAACCCTAGCAATCCTAGTGTTATGCATGCAAGATCGCTCTACTTTGATTAGCAGGAAACCCTAGCAATCCTAGTGTTATGCATGCAAGTTATACAAAAGCTTAAAAACCTCAAAACTTAAAAAACTGTCAAAGAACTAAAACTCTCAGAAAAATCGTAGAAGAAAAATTGGTCGAAAAAAACTCCTTCAAACAGTGATGCCTCTCGCCTTTTATAGGGCTCCCAACAGCTTCTACGAACGACCTGCTCCACGATCACTGCTCTGCCAAAATCTTGCTCCACTTCTAACATTCTTGCTTCACGATCTAAGTTGTCGCTTTGTCAGAGTGGACACAAAGCAACGGCTGAGATTGATCGTTGATTTCTAGATCTTTGCCACGCGTCTCATGAAAGAGATATTTTTAACGACTCAACTCGTCTTGTTAAGTTCTTGCTTCGTTGGGGCGACGTGGGGTGATTTCCAGGACTTGCTTCGCCGGGACTTGCCTTCGCTCGTGCAAGTGGCTTTCTTCTTCAATTTCGCTATGTTCCCAAGCTCACTGCAACAAACTAGAAAGTATCAATTTCTTTTTTTTAACACTTAGTTAATTTTTATCCAATTATGCATGTTTTGCTGCAGCGAAATACCAAAAAGTATCCCAACCAGAAAATTATAGAAAATTTCGCTTAAGTGTATTAATGGGCATATGGGGCGAAATTCTAAACAATATCAATTAATTATAATAGATTTTTGTCTGAAAGTATATTAATTTAAGCTACTTTAACTCTCAATTCTTGAGAGTTATCAATAATAATATAATGTTGACTCTACCTTGTATTTAGATCTAAAACTTGGTTTCAAAAACAAATCCAAATTTTGAGTATGTTTGAAATGCAATGTTTTCATTAAGAATATTTTTCGTTAGATAACGGCAGTTCTTTAATATTTAAATAGATAAGAGAATATGACTTATAAGACAAACCAGTCGAGTACTGAATCTAGCCCTAAAATTGAAACTTATCATTTTTAAGAAAATTAAGCTATTTCTCTCCTAAAAAATTCTCGAAAATGAGATTGAAAATAGAATGATCAAGATGAAGAACACCAAAAGAAAAATAAAATCATAATAATAAAAAAATAAAAAATAAAATAAAATAAAGAAGAAGAAAAAAAAAAGAGCAATTTACACTTCAAGTTCTCATGAATCCTTTTTTTTTTTTTTTTTTTTTTTTGAGAGAAATGTATCCAAATATATTTACAGATAAAGAAGTTGGAACAAGATATATACAGCACATTCTAAAAGAAACAAAAGTAAAAGTAATGATCATGATTAAATGTAAGGTAGGAGTTGAGGAAAGATACCTCAATGAACTGTAACACATTCAAAGGAAATCCTAAAAATACACAAGTTAATTATGATTAAGAAATATGTTTTTTAAAAGAAATAGTTTAAGAGAATTAATAATAAAACTGTAGTTCACCAACATTAATATATTTTTATGAGAGATCATGAATTTGAATTCATCTAAAAATAAATAAATAATAACCCACTACTTAGCTAACAAGAGCCAGTTTTTTGTGACTCAGTTATAAATTTAGCATGCTTAGTTTTGAATAATCTTCTAATGGATGATCTCTTCAAATTTTTCCTAGATAGTATGGCGTGAGGATAAAATATGGTATGCATTGATCTATCAGTAGATAGTCTTCATTCTTTGAAATCGTTAAGATAAATAGATTTGGCTGTCAGGTCGTAGGAGATGTCACTAAGTGTTGAGGCAACTGGTCATGAAAAATCATCCGTTACGAAAGACTTTTTATGCCACATTCTTCGATGTTGGACATATGTCTAACATGAAAGTCCTTTAGTGTCTAGTTTTGCTCAACATTAAAGGTTAAATTTTTACTAGTGAGGGAATAATTATGGGGACAAATGTTACTTGTATTTGGGTGCATAAAATAATTATGTAAAAACCATTATCTGTGTTTCAGATGTAGAGAATGATTATGATAAACAAAATATGGAATATGGAGAAATAGATATGTGATTATGGAGGAATGAAAATTATATAGTGCCCCAAAGATGGGTAAGAGAATTATCATTTATCTCTGATACCATGCTTGCCTCCAAGACATAAGTAAATTGTTAAGTTTTATTGATCACTTAGGTCCCGTTTGATAATCATTTCGTTTTTGGTTTTCTGTTGTTATTTTTAACTTTTTAAAAACAAATTTGTTTGATTATCAATTTTAGATTTTGTTTTTAAAATTTTCTAAAAAAAATTAAAATTATTAAAGGAATTCTAAAATTAAAAAAAAAAAAAAAAAAAGCTTTTGAAAACTAGTTGTTTTTTTTTTTTTTTCTCTGAAAAAAAATGCTTGAAAAATGATAAAAACACACTACAAATAAAATTAGAATCCACAAACTTGAAATTTATTAGATCAATAATATTCTAAAATAATTTTAATTTATTTTATTAAATATTAAAAATAATAAATTTTGATTTTTAAAAAATTAAAAACCATTATCAAACATATTTTTAATTTTTAATTTTTTAAAAACAAAAAACAAAAAATAGTTATCAAAATGTATGATTTTTATTTTTTAAAACAAAAAATCAAAAACTAAAAAAAAAAAAGAAGCAAAGACCATTAATAATTTGTTGAAAAAAGAGAAGGGAAGTTGCAGTGAAAGAAAAAAGAGTGAAAGAACATCCCAAGAGCATGAGGTTTGGTTTTGGCAATAAGTGTGAGATTCATGGAGGTCAAATCCATCATTCTCACTAAGATTCTCCCTTCTCTACAATTTCATTTTCAATCTTTTCTCTCTCCATAATTGGATTTTATTCTCATACCTAAATTACATTTTACAACCCTCTTTCTCTCTCTTTTTCCTCCAAAAACTCTTTTACTTTGAGGAATATATTCCCAATCTTTCCCCAACCCACATGCCTATGTTATATGCCCTAAGCCCTATAGCAAATTTTAGATCTCTATTTAAATTATTTATATTATAACAAATGTTTTAAAATATTCATACATATAGTAAAATATGAAAATTTTAACTTGATTGAAATCTATCAATTTTGTGCCTATCAATTTAAGGGTGGTTTGAATCTTTTTCTAAAATTTTCAAAAATCCCCTTGATTATATGTATTTCTTTTTTTTTTGGTACAGATTGGAGGAAGGGGGATTACAGGGATCGAACTTGTGACCGTGGAGTGAAAATGAATTTACACTAAACCAGATAACCAATCACACTATCGATCCATTCGGTTGATTATATGTATTTCTATTTGAGTTACCGAAAAGATATCTAAAAGAAAAAAATGATCGATTGATTTCGGTTTTTTAATTTTTGGTTGGCTGGTTGCTTTTGTGGGATAGAGAAGAAAAGGGAATATTATTTTTAGTTGGGTTCTTAATTGTAAAAGGATTTTTAGATTGGACTGGATTAATGAAGATAAGAATTATTAGCTTTGGAGACAAGGAATTTAAACAAGGTTGGTAGCCATTTTCTAGTTTTCACTCTGATAAATGGAAGTGGGCATCTTTGGTTGTGTGGTTTCTAGTAAGAGGGGAAGAGAGTGTTCATCAACTATCAAATTGCTATATTTCACTTCAATGTCTTATCATTTTCACACTTTTGAAAATGTTCTTTGATGTGCCATTCCATCACTACTACAATTTGCAATTATCTATTTACACAATTTTTATATATACAATAGAGAAACAAAATGTTTTTTCAAAAAAAGAAAAGAAAAAGAAATGCTATTTTCTTTATAGTACAAATTAGGAGAGAAATGTCACAAATACTACATACAGGGTACTACTAAATGAGAGCAAAATACTAATTTTGAGGATCAAACTTGTGCCTATATTATTAAACTGAATTGCCACCAACTATCACGTCACCAATCCTTTCGAAAAAATTATAACTTTCGCTAGATTTATAGTCTTAAAAGTTAAAATTTAATAACTTAAAGAAAGATAAATTTTAATTTTTAAATTTTAATATTTTAATATTTATGAGTTTGAAAATTTAAACCCATTCCTTATGATCCATTAAAAATTAGAATTTAATTTTTATAACTTAGAGTTTAATAGAATTTAGTTTTTATGAATTTTGAAAATTTGAATACAATTCTTATGATTGATAAAACCAAAAAATTTTCATTAGTGAATTTGGAACTTGATTAAGAACTGGGTCGAATTAATAAGATTCTCAATGATGGAAGATTGGAGCCTATACTAGTCTTTTTTTCAATTTTTTTTGATTGGATAATTTCATAACAAACAAACCAAGGAGGAAAAACAATAATCTACCACAAAACCAATACTTTTACAACAAAAATCCCAAACTAAACTTTCATTTACAAGTATAATGTAAGGATAAAAACTGGAACTATAACTTCAAGAGGTGGTAATAATAATATAGGACTTTTTTTTTTTTTTTTTTGAGTACAAATAATATAGGACATTTATCAGTGAGCTATGTTCACTTTTAACCATTTTTAGTGCAATACATCAGATTTAACCCTAATTGTTCTAGTTTCAATTCATGTTATTGTCCATTTTCTATAATTAATTTCTAAAATTCCTTACCCCTTGAGGCTTGAATAGTTCCTTAAACATATTAATATCACAGTCAAAATGCAAAAATTCAGTACCTATATCCTTTGACAATTTCGTTTAGTTCAAGAGCAAATCAGCAAAGATTCTCAATCTTTTAGTTTTAATTTATAAAATGGTTAGAACGTACGTTTGACATCTTGATTAAAGATGTTTATAGGTTTGGCGGAAAATGGCTTCCTCGTCGAGTCAAATTCATAGTTTTTCTTTTCGAGGGATTAGAGATGTGATGGGGCAGGGCAAGAATTCTCTACGGGGAAATAGTGAGGATCGTGTTCTCCGCGGGAAAATTTTTCCTATTTATTTCTTTTTTTTTTTCATTTTTATATCTTTGATAATTTTAAATAATTAAAATTTCTTTAATTTTTTTTTGAGACTAAAAATTTCTTTAATTATATCTACAACTTTCAACTATATCCTTAATTATTATGGAAAAATATTCATTTGAATAAATAATTTCACCATCAAATGTTTTTTTATCTAAAAATTAAATAGTAAAATGGGAGAAAAAAATATTAAAAAAAAAATTGTAAATGGGGTGGAAATTGAGAAAACAGGAATGGAGAATACATTCCTCATCCAGGATCCCATTTAGCTAATGGAGAATTTTTTTTGTCTCCAATGCCAACCCCGTTCACTGCCTAAATGGGGATTCCCCTCCCCGTTAAGGGTGAGTCTCCACGGAAAAAATGAACATCTCTAGCAGAGATAATGACTAAATAGGTTTCCCTACGAAAATTTTCTGTTTATTTATTTTTAATTTTAATTTTTATAAGTAATTTTAAATAGTTAAAATTTTACGAAAAACTACATAACGAATTATTAAAGAAAATATTGATTTAAATAAATATTTCTACTATAAAAAAATTATATCTAAACACTAAATTAATAAAAAAGAGAGGAAAAAATAATTTTAAAAACAAAATGTAAACATGCGGGGATCGGAGAAACGAGATGGGAAACATAGATAAGGAACTTTTTCTCTCTCCTCATTTCTCCATTCCGACCCAAATGTAAATTCACTCCATTCAGAACAAGTCCCCCAAAAAAATTGACATCACTAATCTTGATGTACTTACATGTAATTACACCTGAAATTGGATCCTATTCCGTAATTAGTAGACTTGATAAGTATAATTTGACGACTGATACTAAAAAATTACATTCTCTCCATTTGAAAACGACAACAAATCTGTAATTTCCTTGTACATCAATCTCTGTCTAAATCTTCAAGGCATGTATAGATAAGGAAGAAGTTGTGAGAAAAAAAATGGGACAAAATTTATCACATGTTCGCTTATGTTATAATTTTTTTTTTTCCTAACCCTATATTTCAACCTTTCATTCCAAACTCTCACTTTAACTCTCATTCCACTTCTTTCTTCAAAAAAAGCTTCTCCAAATAAAGTTGTTATGAAAAAGGCAATCAACAACCAATGCGAAAATAAAGAAATTGTAAAAAAAAAAAGAAACAACCCAAAAATTTACATGGTTCACTAACGTTTAGCTAGTCCAAAGGCAAAGAGGGAGCGCCGTTTTATTAAGGAGAAACAAAATATAGATTACAGAATGAACATCATCTTCGGCTAGGGTTTAATTCGAGTTTATATATGCACTCTTATCAAACCCTATTACAGAATGCGCAAGCGTTAAACAGATTGCGCAACAAAATGCAGATGCGTAAGCGCATACAGAATGCGCAACAGAGAAACAGGATGCGCTTACGTTGCGGAGTGCAAAAGCGAGATGAACTAAAAGAATGCGGAAAACATTGCCACCGGGATGCGTATGCTGCAATGCGACCCGCTAGCTGCCCGATCAGCGAGACCCCCGACTAACTAATCTCAAGACATTCAGCGATCAAGGCATATCTCAACAAAAGTTTTCTCATCTTTAATGTTAAGGAATCCCACGTCGAAAAGAGTTGAGACCTCATATGAGTTACTTTCCTTAATATCAATTGGTTTTGAGGTAAAACTCCACATCATCTAATAGTCAATTTTTTTTTTTTTTTTTTTTTTGATAACTTCTCCTCCAAACATAATTTCATGCGATTCCTCATTCAAACACAATTGTCCTGCAACTCATACAAACAATCTTGTTAAAATATAATTTTCGTACAACTCATCCAAAAAAACTCAGAATTCTTCCACTTCTACATGCCAAGGCCACTCCTACGTGCTATGATTCGGTTCGGTTCTGCGCACTTGAATCTCTACCCCCCTTTCCGTTAAATGAATAATAAACCAACCAACCACAAGTTCACAACAAGATTGGATAAACGTATGGCTTATAGATTATCCCCAAAAAGGGATTGTTTAGATTAACACAAACCGACATGGTAATATATTGGTAGCTGACTCAGAATCATGTTTAGGGGTCAAAGAACATGAGATGTTCATATCTACTGATATAAGGAGGTGTGTTTTTGTGCTGTCAATTCAGTCATCCCCCTGAGTGGAGCAAACGATTCTATCCTAGATACATACATAATAGTTTTAGCATTATGCAATGACACTACCAAATTTGGAATAGTAAATCTTCCAACAAAAGAGAATATTATAACTTTTGGGGTTGAATCATTGTAAGAGTTGAAGGCGACCCTACGAGGAAAAGGGTCCAAAACTCTCTTGATTTTATTCAACATTACCTTAGGAGAATGATATGGCTATCCAAAGTAATCCCAATCCAATCAAGATTGGTCACATTGACTTTATTTGGATGTGGATTGGTCTTTGAGTGCATGAATGGGAAGGAGGTAAACAATCTCTACTGGTGATTGATGCTGAAAAAGACACAGAAAAATTTGTTGAGATGAATTGAAACTATGATGCCCCACCATTACTTAACCGGAGTATCGTGGATCTCTTTCAATTGAGTTTATGTTTTTTATTTTGAACGTTGTTTATGTATTGGATCATATTTTGTAATAGAATTTCATAAAAAAATACTATATAAACTGTGTTAAAATTATCACTTAGTTTGATCAACATTCTTGTATTATTTTCTCCTTAATAATGATTGTTAGGAATACAAATAAAGTACTTAAATAAGGGATAGATCATAGGTATATAGGAGAGTACAAGCATCTTTATTGAATACGTGGCCTTTCAAATGGAACGAAAAACAAAATCATGAAGAGTTATGTCCAAAGTGGACAACTTTATACCAATGTAAGGATTCCTCGAACGTGGGCTTGTCAATATTTAACAAAATTTAATGAATATAAATATTTTTAACTGAGTTTGACTATCTTTGTCAAAGAAAAGGGAGATTTACTGATTTACTTGAGTTTAAATGTCTTGACCAATAACAGATGCAGGATCCAGATTAGTACGATGTCTTCGAACAAATCATAAACATTAACAATCTACAATACGTGCAAATCTGTAGATCCTAACCATGATTGTGGATAAGCTTAATATGACTTTTGGAACAGTAAATAGCATATTTAGATAACAGAATCACTTTCGAATAATTCTTTCACGATTTGACTAGATAGTCACGGGTGCTTTCTAAGAATTCTAAAACACTAACCGGAGCCCAGCTACATATCCGAGGCACCCAAAGTTTGAAATGACATTTTACATTAGTATTTTAACTTCCAAGTGAAGCACTTGTTTTATAAGTGCTTCTAGAAGAATAAGCATAAATCATATGTTTTCTCTTAAGAAAAGAACACTTTCATTACAACCAATCAGAGTGTTCAGGAATTTTTAGGAGATGTTCGGATGAGGTTTTGGATGAAAACTTAGTTTGAGAAGTTATTTTGAGTAGTTAGAAATTGATAGTTGCAGCAAAAAACTCGTTTGGATGTGGTTTTTATGTAAATGAGTTAGAGACAAAAACTTGTTTGGATGTGAATTTGAAATGAGTAGTTATTTTTTAGTAGTTAAAAAATGATTAAAAATGAGTGATTTTGAGTAGTTGGAAAGAAATGATTGGAAATGAGTGGTTAGAATTGAGGAGTTATTTTGAGTAGTTAGAAATGAATGATTAGAAATGAGGAGTTATTTTTAGTAGTAAAAATGAGAAGTTGTTTTTAGGAGGTGTTCGGAGGAGTTACGTCTTAGCTGATCAGGTGGACTTCTCTATCGTGAGCCGAAACGAAGAGCAATGTAGAAATCTAGCCAATAGGTTAGATAGGGTCATTTACTTGAATCAACAAGTTATTTTTTCTTAAAATACCGGGTATGTTTTACAATTTTATTAAAGTACTTCAATATTATTCTCAATTATATAATTAATTAGATTTTTCTTAAGTGTGTAGGTTCCATTTGATATGTCATAATTTCAATTAAGAATAAAGTCTATTATTTAAATTATCGTGGAAAAAGATTTGCTCAAAAATATCAAAACATCATCTCTATGTAAGTGTCTACTTTTCTTTCATATGTTTCTCTTTCTTATAGCGAATTTTGCTTTTTCATTCTGATATTCCAAGAAATAAAGTAGATCCTTCCAAGTGTGGCAAATAAAAAACAAGATTTTGAATATTCGCGTAAAATTATCATGAAGGCGAGTAAAGATAAATTAGATTGCTTCTTAAACTTTTTTATCACGTAAAATTTTGTATCAATTGCTCATAACACAATTGTTTACGACAGAACAATTTATATTGAAATTGATATACATTTTATAAAGGAAAATATGGATACTAGAGAGATCTACATTCCCTAGTTACCCACAATGGAGCAAATTGTTGACAAGTTGACTTATTGACAAGTTGGCTAGCTTGAGAGAAAATGTTGAATTATTTGATTTTTTTTCTTATGAATTTATTCCATTCATATTTTTTTCTTATTGTATAATTTCCTTATATTGTAAGTTGCATTCAATAGAGAATATGTTTCCCTATTTAAGAAGGAACATTGTAACTGTTCGAATATCCACTAATGAAATAATAGAACTTATTTCTATTATTCCAAATCGAAAAATTTGCTTACTAGTTGAACTATCGAAAATTTTCTTCTAGTTCCTAAGGAAATGTTGCGTGTGAATACTACACACAAAAGTATGGATATTATATACAATAATGATACACCAATCACAAACCTTGTACATATTTTTATATATTTAAATTACATTTTATATTAAGAAAATGTTGCCTTTTTTTTATTAACTTTTGTGTTTTTATTTATTTTTATTTGTAGTTTGACACAAAAAAACCTTACTTTCAAGAAGGTTATTCAAGCAACGATGGACACACCATGTAGGTAGTAGCATTAATATAAGAGTTTAAGGTTAATAGTTATGATAGTCTGTATTAGTTTTATACGATTGTTGTCTAAGTCCCATTTATACTTGTTTATAGGAATTTTGTAGTTGATCTAGAGGGTTGAGTCTCATTTATACTAGTATATAGGAGTTTCGTAGTGGATTTAGAGGGCTGAGACCCATTTATACTTGTTTATAGGAATTTTTGTTGTTGATCTTGAGAGCTAGACTCATTTATACTTGTTTATAGGAATTCTTGTCATAAGAGGTCAAGAACACCTTCAGATTGCCTGCCTTATTTAATGGCGTAATATGCTAGAGTGATTTGGCTCCTAGCCAAGTGACCCCCGGTCCATCGACGCCTTTTCTTGATTTTCTTTGTTTCCTTTTATAGGGTCAGTTTTCTTGGCTCGCAAGTTTGGATGAGCTGAAGTATCTTTGTCAATGCTAGAATGTCTTCATCGTCGTCTGAATTCTCGCTAATTGATTCTTCTCTTTAACATTAGAATTCTTGTTAACTAATTATCCTGAATTTCCACGGTGATGGGATTCTCTGGATGCGGTGGTTTGATTCTCCGTTCGCGACGATTCCTTTGGTGTGTAACGGTGCTACTACTCTTGATTATGTTGTATCTCTTACCGCGTACGTATGGATGCGTAATGAATTCTACCTTTTATCTGCATTTTAGCTCCATTCCATATTAAATTACTCAACATAATCCTAAGAAATTCTTAAGTTAGACGCCTAATTTATGCTTTATTTGAGAGATATCAATGATGAAGGAAGATGTGATATAGAGTACTCGAGAAATGTTGAAGGAATACACGAATCGACTAGAACCTCATGCATGTGTATGCAATGCTAAACCTACCTTAGAGGGCTTCGGGAAAGCGTAATCAGGCAAGACGCCATGCGTAAGCAAAACTAAAAATTAATGAAGGAAATAAAGGTAGAAATGAACCAAAGCGAAATTGATTACGATTCGAAACTCTCCCTTGTGGAAATCTTAAGAAGTAGTTTAATAAAAATGAGCAAGCTCTAGCTTCGCTATGTTGCATAGAGGAGGAAAGATAGCAGATTGTAGGCGCACGAGGATTGGAACAGGCTTAGGATATAACAATGATCTCAACAATTCTAGAAACAGAAGAAGAAAGTAGTAATCAAATCATTGACGCGAAAAGTTCCAGTGTTGATACTGAGCAGAACATACTTAATGAAGGCCGAAAGAGAGATGAAAATTCTAATCTAGTTTTTAAGTTGGTAGATGATGAGCCTGCAGTGGACGGAAAAGAAATAGCACTTCTTGCCGATGAGAAGGAAGTAACCAGAGAAGAGAAGCAAGATAATGAAATTAGTGCCAAAAGAAACGGATCACTAGCAATGATATCTTAACACGCCCAAAAATAGATCTTGAAATGATCAATTGCGGAAGCGACATAAGGGCAACCCAACTATGCTTCATCCTGAGGCTCTGCACCTTACTAAAGCCAATATTGGTAAGGAGTCAACGTGTCGAGGCGCATGAAGGAGCAAGAAAAGAGTAAGCCATCAAAGATGGAGTTGCTTCAAAAATTTAAAAGTGGCCAAAAAAAGAAGCCAAGGAGCATCGGACGGAATGCGACACAAAGCTTCCGCCCACAGTATGCAACATTTCTAAAATGTAATATTCGGTATTTATAACTTTGTGCAATTTTATTGCTTCTTTTTTGGAATAGAAATTTTCCTTTTTAAAATCTTTCCTTGCTAGAATCTTTTATTTTTGTTAAGCAATAATTAAGGAACCATGCGATGATTAGATAAAATAAAATCTTTTCCTATAAAGAAGATTTTACTTCCTTCCATCTTTGCGTGGAAGTCGCGGCCTCCTTGGTACAAAAACCCTTCAAGGAGTGAACATATATCATGAACATAAATCTTCTTTTTAGGAATTTTCCTTTTTAGAATCTCTCCTTGCTAGAATCTTTTATTTTTGTTAAGCGATAATTAAGGAATCATGCGATGATTAGAGAAAATAAAGTCTTTTCCTAAAAAGAAGATTTTAGTTTCTTCCATCTTTGTGTGGACTTCGCGGCCTCCTTAGTATAAAAACCCTTCTAGGAGTGAACCTAAATCATGAACTTGAAGCGTAGTAAAAAACCCTAAAACTCATTCGTTAGTCTAATGGCCCCAGTTTGCAAACCCTTTAACAATTCTGAGAAGAGGAGGAAATTGATGGGTGGAAGCGATTCTACAACTCAACCTTCGAGCAAGGAGAGAGCTCGTGACGGTGGCAGAATAAAAGCAAGAAGGCTTCTGATGCGCTAAGATGGAAGGAAAACTCTTCGTTAGCTTACTAGTATATGGAAGCAAAGAGACAAAACGAAGCAGGATAAGACGTGTTATGACAAAGGCAATCAACAATCGTAAAACGAAGATAAAGTAAACATGAGAGAGAAGAAGAAAACTACCCAGAATTTACATGGTTCACTAACGTTGTATTAGCTAGTCCACAGACAGAGAGGGAGCGGAGTTTTATTAAGGAAAATGAACAACACAAAGTACAGAATGAAAGTCATAATACAGTTAGGGTTTTAATTCAAGTTTATATATGCACTATCATTAAAACCTATTACAGAATGCGTAAGCACTAAAACAGAATACTGATGCGCAAACACATGCGGAACGCATTGCAGTAATACGCTGCAATACGAGTTCGGTTTACGCGCGGGATGCACTAAGCGAATGCAGATGCATTCACACATGCAAATGTAGAATGCGTTTTTGCAATAGGGGCGTTGGCCACACACCCCCACTCGCTGACCGGGCAGCGAGACCCCCGACTACTAATCGCAGGGCATTAATGTTTTCAAGGCATATCTCAACAAGACGAGTTGGAAGATGAGGAGAAGAGAGAAGTATCAGAACAAGTGGGAAAGGCGTTGACGGGACCACAAAATACAGACCAAAAGCCAATAGTAGAAAGGTCCATTTCTACGGCTAAAGTACCCCTTAGTGTGGGCAGAGTCTTCGCATCCTTGAAAGCAGCAAAACGCTACGCATTCTTGAAAGACAAGGGGTTCTAGTGATTGAGAGGATTTCCAACGGTGAAGTTATCGAAAGAAATCTTTGATAGGATTAGCGCATTAGGGTGGACGAAGTTTGTGGGACCAGTAGTGGATGCAAGGCCAGAATGGGTTCGCCAATTCTATGCAAACTTAAACGAGGAGAAACTATTTTTCTAGAGAGTAGAAGGCTAAAAAAATGATTGTCATGCAGTAGCTTGGAACCGTGCTTTCAAACTTTCAGACGATGTGGGAGCAGAATGCTAAGCATTATTATAAGCGCCTTTCAGAGGAACAATTGTAGGAATGCCTTAAAATAATCGGATTAAATGGAACAAGGTGGGAGGATTCAACTTCACTTCCTTTAGGATGGGTGAAATTTGAGTTGTATTACTAGTTTCACCTTATTAGGAGTGTGTTCATGCCAACAACACAAGATGTAATAGTACACAGAGATCAAGCATTGTTGTTGTATGCAATGAAGGCTGGGAAGAGCGTCAATGTGGGCTAGATCATAGAATGAAAAATCAAGAGCGATGCTAGAATGCAGCAAGATAAAATATTCTATCCACACTCCATTACACAACTATGCCTCGACTAGAACGTGCCCCCAACCCTAGAGACAACCTCTTAAGCATTTGCTCTTAGATCCTAGCACCTTACGGAACTCTAGCATGGCAAGAGAGGGAAAATTCTACAATGGAATTATTTGCCATAGACAGTTTGATACTAGAATTCGAGTTAACCTTTGCTCGAATGAGAAACCACTGGGCGCATCCAAATAGACGAGATAAGTTATTTATGGACGCATTCTTTGAACCAGATGGTGAGGATGAGTGGCCAGATTCTCAAAAGCAGACTGTAGATGCATCAAACAAATGCATGAAAGGTCGCAATGCGAAGAATTAGATGGAAATCTTAAATTTCTTTATCTTTCTTTTTTTCATTTCGTTCGCAATGCATACATTTCATTTTCATAGGATGCATTATTACTTTTACCTTTTTAAAAGTTCAATTTTCTAATAGAAAGTTAGTTTTCATTTCGGATCAGTTTTAGAGTTATCATTGCTACCTTTGATTTTTATGTGAATTTTCTTTCACTTAGAAGAATTTTGAATTTCCCTTAGAATCAAACCTAGCGTCAAGTTAGTCTTTATTGTGCATGACTGAAAGAACCAACACTTATAAATAAGGCCTAAAGTTTGAAATAAAGTATCTCAATGATGGAAACAAATAATTTTGGGGGAACTAAGCCTCACCTTCATTGAGGACAATGAAGAAATTAAGTTTGGGGGTGAGAGTAAGCCCGCGGGGTAGAGGCGAGAGAAAAGTCAGCCTTTCAAAAAAAAATTTGTGTGTTGAAAAATAAAAATCAAAACATTATGTGTAAAATTAACGCACAAAAGAGTGAATAGCCGTATATTATCTTGAAGTATTCCTCTGTCTACTGAAAGTGCAAGCTTAAGATATTCCAATTGCTTAGATGAGTCCCTAAGGAGCAGCCCAGCGATTGAGAGCAAGGACTTCAAGGCACGCTTCCTTGAGAAATCCCTAGTTCGAGGCCGCTGAAAAGCGCTTAAACTAGAATACCATTCGAAGTATCACAGTGTCACAGCCTAAGGACGGGCCAGTGGTGCCCCGGGTATAGGGGAGCGAAGCTCCGATTTCCCAGTTTTCAAAAAAAAAATGCTTAGATGAGATGCTTGATGCTCAAGCAAATCATTCTAAGAACTATGGAATTGTGTGCGTGAGTACAATCTGAGCACGAATGCTTAAATCAAAAGTGAAAATCCTCAAGAGATTTGAGAGTCTAAATAGCAGACCTGGACAGAATGTTTTGGGCAAACATAGATGAATAAGTGATTGAGTACAATAAATTAAGTGATAGGAATTATTTATAATAAGGAACAATCTATTAGTCATAATAAAGAGGAATGTGAGGTAAACCTGAGTCTTCTAGAAATTCTAAAAACTAAAGAGAGAATGAAGATTTACATTAGGATTAGAGATGCGATGAGACATTCTAAGGTTGAGATTAAGGAAGAGCTAAATTATAAGAACAGACTGCTAATAAGTAGATCACACATTGCTCGAGACTAGCAATGATTCAAGTTTGGGGGTTTGATAGCTGTAGAGCATAAATTAGGCATCTAACTTAAGTATTTTTTAGGATTGTTTTGGGCAATTTAATATAAATTAAAGCTAAAATGCAAAAAAAGGTAGAATCCATACGCATCCATACACACATAGTAAAAAAAAATACAACATAACGTTTTGCGAGTTAAACAGAGAGCAATCCATGCACTAATTCTGTGTTTTTGTGTAGCAATGAGAAGTTAAAGATACTTCTGCATTGGAACGCATCGACCAGCAAAGCCAAGAGCAGCAGAACTGTTAAGCACCAAAGGAATCACTGCATGAAGAGAATCAAATCATCATGGAAATCCAGGAGCATCAATTAACGATGATTAGGCAATAATGAAGACATTCCAGAATCATCTATAATTACCAGCTAAGTAAACTGACCCTATATAAATAACGCAAGAATACCTAGAGAAGGGGTAGGTATGCCGGGAGTCCATTCACTCCTGAGTATTCCACCCCTTGAAGGAGGCAATCGGAAGGTGTTCTTGAACTCTGATGACAAAGAGTCTACCCATCTACAACATCCACTTTATTACTTAGTTCTCATTTTGTAGTTAGGAGTAGATCATAACTTTGTAGTTCACTTACTTTGCGATGCAATTTCTTATTTTACTTTACTTGTTTCTTATGCTTTATTAGAGTAGAGGCATCTCGTGGGAATTCATTTGTAGAATGCATGCTAGGATTGGGAGTAAGGGATTTTATAATATTGTTTATAAACCATGTATGCGTCGATTAGCAACCCACGTATGCTAACCACTAGTGAACTCGGGAGAGAGAACTGGCGAAAGATCACAGCAGGTTACGTTAGGTTGATGCGAGGTCTCTCGCATTGTTTAAGAAGTTAGGGATAACTTTACTATTGCATGCGTTGTCTGGGAGTAAGTATGAAGAATCATAGTGGGAGCTGGGTTTGCCATAAATCATTGGTTGCGGAAGTCATCATTAGAATTAGGAAAGCTTAAAATCTAACTTACCATTATCGCATGATCAACATCATTTGCATTCGTAATTTCTACCTACGCCTATTTATTTCTCACATCGTAGAATCATAGCAAAAACCAAACCAACACCTATTGTCTATATTTTATCACGACTCTTAGGTTAGCAAGATTAATTCTAAATATCAATCCCTGTGGAGAACGATAAAATAAATACTTATCACTTGCTGCAATTTCGACTTCGTATACTTGCGTATAATGCGATCCAAAGGCGTAGGACCTTAGCAATAAATCTTAGCTTAGAATTGACTAATTGAAAATTTATACCACAGTCGAACTGCATTATAGGGGTTTCTTGTCTTTTAGGTTAGTAAGTATAAATAGGATAAGGGTGCACAAAAAAAAGGATGGCTAGCATCCACCGAGTAAGGTCATTGGCACTCTCGAATGCTCTAGGTATCTATTTGGTAATTGGGGACAACGTCCCATTTGATCCCATTATTGAATATAGTAAATCACCCTTTGCTTCTCCAACCTAGAGGAATCCAATGGATCTTTATGTTTTGGTCCCTCATCTCGTACATTGTGTCTATAACAACAATGTTATTTATTAATTTAATTTTCAATTGACAAGGCGTACCCTTAAAAAATAGTTATAATTTAGTTCAAGTCAAACAGTGAAATGAGCTAGTTAATAAGAAAAGTACCCCTCCTAAGTCTTGGCTAGTGGAATCGTTGATTAGCTCGTCAGTGATCTCTTGAATGATCTATTTAGCTGTTCTATCGATTGCTAATACATTACTGCATATGCTAGTAGTTTTCAATCTTTGTGAGTTTGTGGTGTGTATAATTTGTTGACCGGCTAGTTCTTCGCATCAATTTTTTATTTTTTATTTTACCATTTTTAAGAAGTTCGGTGGGCGAATGAACACATCCACTCCTCCAACACGTGCTCAATGTTCTGGCATGCCCAACACTTAGGTCAAAACTTTTTCACCCTTATTGGCTCAGTCGACTCATCTGGACACAAAAAAAAATTTATGATTATCTATTACAAAGAATATTTAGATTTCAAATTAAACTAGAAAATAAAATAAGAAACACTTACAATTCGTTTGATACATTTGATTATGGTTGGGTCGACATACTGCTTATTTTATCTCTTTCTTGTTTTTCCACAGACGTGCACGATATGAGGGATCTGTAGTATCATTCAATTTCTATGATTAACATGTACAACATCAATAAGTTACTTAGATTATGCATTAAAATATATGATGAGAAGTACTATATTACTTACTAGTTCTATGATTAGTTTTGCATATCCCCTTCGGGATAGATGGTGGTTCGATTTATTTTTTCTCTCCTTCGTTTTTGCTTTTCAATTTTTTCTGTAACATAAATGAAAAAATTATTTAAGTCTTATTTAAACACACTAAATTAAAATAATAATAATAATAATAATAATAATAATAATAATAATAAATTAAAATTTTAAAAAAAAAAAAAAACGAGTAGCATCCACTATATCTACCACTCTTAAGACAATATGATCCAAACAAAATTATCTCACTTTGCTAACTTCTCGGGATTATTCTTATACGATTTAATAGTTTGGAATTTTGGAGTGATTCCTGAAGAAATATTTTTATCTTCTTTGAATAAAGATCCTTCAAGATGTCTAAATATATATTGCTTATACTTGGATCAACAGATCTTAGTAACCTTACTATAAGAGATAACACGGAAAAGATTTTGGAAGGTTCTAAAGGCCAGCTCAAACAATCTAGAGTATTAGACAAGTGAATTAGTGCCACTAGATCAGAAAGGGTTTCCATTCATTGATGTCAGGTTTCGACGTAACTTAAGATCCCAAACAGAGGTTGAGACATTCCATGAACTTGCCACTGAAATATCAGTCTGCAAAGAAAGTCGAAACAAACAAGGAAAAGTACTAAAGAGTGGTCAACATCTGTAACACCTGAAAAAAAAATTATATAAATTTTATATAT
>JBBMKA010020235.1:0-28931 GCA_037833695.1 Sechiopsis laciniata | reverse complement strand
CCGATCTTGTGTGTGTATAAAACTTATTATTGACAATAATAATAATAAATAAAAACTAATAAGACAAAATTTTTTAAAAAATGAAATTTATATCATCATTTATAATAATAATAATAATAATGAACATAAAATCGATTTGTAATACATATGTATACTATTTTAAAATAATATTATATTTTATTATTAGTATATTATGATTAAGTTAAAATAATATTACTCTCATGGTCATCTCTTTTATTTTATTATTTATTATTTATTCTATTTTAATTATTACCATAATATTATAAAGTTAAACAATATCATACAAATAGTACACTAAAAAGAATGTTTGTTGGTAGTTTTGATGTAATGTTTGTTGGTTATTTGTTGATTTCCCCGCATGTAATTTCCTTTGCTCAATCAACACTCTGAAGATTAATATTTATTATAAATATATAACTTAATAGGGTTGTAAATATGTGGGAAATTTATATCTCCATTCTTTCTTCTTTCTCAAGAATATATTCTAAATGATAATTTTGATTTTAAAATTTTATTTATTTGAGTGGATATCCGTTTGAGTTTAATGAGCTATGATATTATATTAAATTGTGTGAATATTCATCTCAAAATCAATTGTTAGTGGAAAAAAATTTCCACCTGCCTTATATATTACTTTGAAATTTTTACTCTTTTCGATGTAGAATCCTAAGACCATCTTGAGCAGCAGGATGGAAAGGTGGGAGAAAAGGGAAAGAAGAAGATATGGTGTAATAAGATAAATTACACATCATGTATTAGCCCTAGATGAGTTAATGTTTAACTTGGGTCAATTAGAGCGTTACTTTTAACTAATGATGAGAGATGTGTAAGAACTAGTATATAAGCTCATTTGGGGGTTTTCTTCTATCTTAAGAGTGAGATTAAAAATCCTAGCACCTAGAGAGCCCTTGTAATAATCTTGCAATGACATTATAATGGTGGATCGATCAAGCTCAATCGATCGATTACAGTGGAGTAGAGACGTTCTCGAACCACTCTAGATTCGGTTTTTCTTTATTTGTTTTGATGATTTTTTATTGTGCATTTGTTCTTAGATTAGATCTGAATCTGAATTTTGCACTACATAGGGTAATTACAAGAGGTAGTAAAAAATTTAAATGAGAACTAAATAAGAAAATATTTTCCTCATTTTCCTATCTTTGAAAAAAAAAAAAACATAATAAACCAGTAAAAAAAATTCTTAAATTGGATTTGATTGTAATGAAAATTCCGGTGGAAATTGTTGGACGTTAAAATCACCCGGATGCAGTCACGCTCCACTCGTCACAGCCCCAATACATACAGCGACTTCACCCGACATCATGTAAATATTTGGGTGGACCATTTCCAAGTCTGCCCTCCCAAATTCCAATTCTATATTATATATATATATCATTCTTGTTAACTTGTATGCTATTGCCAAGAATATGCTTCACACTTTTTGGCCCATAAACTTTCACCATATGTTCTTATTTTAATTCATTTATTTATATTAAGTATGGACAATGTAACTTTTGATTTTGTATATTAATATATTTGTATGAATTTGTAATGACAACTAACATCTACATACCTCTATATCGAGAACAACGAGAAATCAATTGAGAAAAAAACCTGTGCTCCTATTGTATTTCATTGTTGCTATCAAACACATTTCTAATACTATTCTAATGAGCTATCTTCTTAACTCTCCACATTAATATGATATTGTCGGCTTTGAATTTTTTTATAGTTTTGTTTTGAGTCATCACTTAAAACACTTAATATCAATGGAATTGTTGTCATCTCTTTATATATTCAAGTTATTTTTCTTTAACCTTTGCAATGTGGCATTTTATTTGCATGCATTGGCAATAATCCTTCTTTCGAACAAAGTTTTCCTTGATCAAAGGACACTTGAAGGCCTTCGAAACTTATCGTCTTTATTTATATCAAGAAGACCTCCCTTCAAATAAAGTACACTGAGTCATATAAAGATCGTCAATCCTTTGTTCTACATTGAAAGTATTTTGCTATCGTTTATTTGAGAGCAGTAACTCTCTATGCAGAGTTTATGGTCCCTCTCTCCCAACTTGTATGGAAAAAAAAATCAATCCAAACAATTTTATATATATATATAACAATTGTGATGGTCATCTCTTGAACAACACAATTAATTTTAAATCGCATAGGTTCGTACTTCAACAAAATATGTCATAAACACTTTGTTTTTATTCATAAACAAATATTTGTATGATTAATTCTTCTCTACGTCTTTATATTTGTTGATAAATAAGGACTAAGTTTTTTTTAATATATTTCAATTATTTGAATTTACTATTTTAAAGTTTCGCGTGATCATATAATTAAAATTAAAAAGAAGCAACTTTACTTTAACTTTTTCTCTTTTTTTTTTTTTTTTTTTTTTTTCCATAAAACAAGTTGTTTGGATGCATTTTCTACGAAATAATTCATTAAAGATAGTTTTAGTGAATGTATTTATAGAACATTTCTTGAAGAAAACGAAAGGAATAGATAACAATAAAGACAAAGATATGCATTAAGAATTTATCAAATATTGAACAAGTCATGCTGCGTCGGACTCGACGACTTCAGTCAATTAAGCATATCCATATTCATTACTTATCGAATTTAAATTATAATATTTTAGAAAATTAGAGTAAACAATATTATATTTTCCAAGTCATTAAAAAAATATTTTTAAAACCTTAAAGGACTACAAATACTTTTTACATTAATATGATATTATTATTATTATTTTTTTAAATTTGAAAATTTGCATGTATAACAAAAAATGACAAAATATTTCTATCCATAGCACTAAATCAAAACTAATTCATTTGTAACATGAAATCTAAATTAAGTTTTATCACCGATAGAATTCAATCAGTAATAGCTATCAGTGGTTAATTTTATTATTGGATAGAAGTCGATGAGTGATACACTCATTTTATCATTGATTGAATTCTACATTCGATAGAAATCATGCGTTATAGATGAATTATTTTAAAAATTATGCTAATATAATAAGGGGTAGAATGCGCTAGTGAGGGTAAATTCTCATAAAATTATAATATAAATGAAAATGGATACCCTTTATTTATATTTATTTATTTTTTTGAAACCTGGATATATACCCTTCATTTTCATTTTAAACTTAAGATTTATCGTTAGTTAATTAATATGAAACTATATTTATGTTTCAAACTTTTTTTATCGTGATGGACACAAAATTGAATATTTTAAAAGATTAAAAGATTTGAAGATTAATTTTATAAAGTTGTTAACTTATATGTTCTTATTGAATTAAGATTATTTATAAAATGTCGTGCCGAAAGTATTTTGATGATATTTTGATAATTTTGAACTCATTTTGATGTAAGTCATGATATACAAAATCATAAAGTTTGAAATTTGTATGTAATATAGGTCCACATATTTAAAAAGTGTTAACTTATATTAAAACCTATTACACATAAAATTTATTGATTTATTTATTTTTATTAAAATTTTAAAACTTATTCATGGAACATATAATTTGAAAGTTTACAAAATTAATTAAACTTGTTAGCATAGGACTTTAATGATATCTTGTACAATTTAAGAACCAATAAATTATAAGTTCGAATCTCCTATTCTAATATTATTAATTAAATAATAATAATTAATTAATTAAACACTTTTCTAAGATTTAGAACAAAATTTAATGATTTTAAAAAAATTAAGCTGTTTAATGAAAAAGTACGTTTAAAAAATTAATGACTAAATGGAAACACACATTTAAAAGTCACAAAAAAAAAGAAACAAATTATAAAAAATATATATTATCTAAAAGCAAAAATCTAATAAAAGATATCATAACTTTTATAGATAAGTAATTATTATTTTTAATTAAATGGTTAGTATAGATTAAATTCACAATTTGTGAATTCTCGAAAGTTAATAATTCTCTTGAATACTAATATAACTCATAATAGTTCAAAAGACAAGATTTTGTCACTTGATGAAAACTTCATACTTGAATCAGTAAATATTTATTAGTATGATTAAATAAACAATAGTTTAGCAATATTAATACATATTTATAAACTAAAAAATTATAAATTCAAT
The DNA here is from genome assembly GCA_037833695.1 of Sechiopsis laciniata. Lineage (NCBI taxonomy): Eukaryota > Viridiplantae > Streptophyta > Magnoliopsida > Cucurbitales > Cucurbitaceae > Sechiopsis > Sechiopsis laciniata. The sequence continues at coordinate 24,800 of JBBMKA010020235.1, read as the reverse complement.
CAACCATACGTTATTGGACTAAAAAAATATTAATATTAATTATTAAAAGTAATAATTTGATAAACATAATTTTCAAAAAAAAAAAAAACGTGATCAACATAATATTAATAATAAATATATTATAGATTCAAAACTTTTTTTAAAAAAAAATTACAGTAATTGAGGTGGGTGATTCTAGTCTACAAAACATTTTTTTCTTCTTCTCAAAACTACATTCGTAATTATTGTTTATCCAATAGAAATAGAAAACAAATAAGCAAGGGTTAATATTTTCAACTTTCGTCATTTTTTTCTCTATTTTTTTTTTTTTTTAAATGTATTCCTTCTCCCAAATTTCCCCAAAATCCCGATCTGTTAATCCCTCCAAACCCTAGATTCGCAATTGATTATGAACTATTCGCAATTATCGTTATTATTATTATTATTATTATTTAATATTATATATTATTTATTTCTTATTTAATAATAATAATAGATAACAAGGGTTCACATTTTCGAATTTCAGTCCTTTTTCCTTCTAATTCCTTCACACTCTCAAATCCCCCCAAATTTTAACTATAAATACCCCAAATTCACCGTCTATAAATTAAATTTCTCCAAACCCTAATTTGATTACTTCACAAAAAAAAAAAAAAAAAAAAAAACAAACAAATCAAATCGCATCTTCATTCATCAATTTCCTCTGTTTTCTTTCTCGCAATGGCGTCAACATCAAAAACTCTCGAAATCACAGTGATCTCCGCCGAAGATCTTCGCCGTCGTCGGAAACCAATGAAGAACAAATCATTCGCCACCGTCAAGATCGACTCTCAAAATCTCGGCACCACACAAATCGACGACATAGGCGGAAGCGATCCTTTCTGGAACGAAAAATTGGCTCTGAAATTGCCGGCGAATGTAAGTTTCTTGACTGTAATTGTGCATTCTGGAAGTTTCTCGAAGAACGAGATCGTTGGAACGGCGAATATTCCGGTATCGGACTTTTTAGGTGGAATCGTGCCGGAAACTTCTCTGCATTTTTTGAGTTACCGATTGAGAGATGTTAGAGGAGAGAGGAATGGAATCGTTAATATTTCTGTGAGAGTTTTGGTTTCTGATTTTGGTTACGATTCGCAAATGCAAAAAGTTCAGATTCCGGCGGGGATAACTAATTTCGGCGGCGACTGCGGCGTTGCAATCGGATTTCCTTTTTCTAGTGATCGCCATATTTGATTATTTTTTATTTTATTTTTTTATTTGGTAATTTTCAATTGAATTCAGGGTAATTAATTATTTTTTTGCAAAATATTTTAAGAAGGTTAAATTTAAAAAAATAAAAAGATGATCCCAATTTGTAATAGGAAGGGTTTGGGTGTGGTTGCACCCATTTGATAACCACACACAAAGAGAGAGAGAGAAAATAATAATAATAATAATAATTTGGGGTTCTGAAAGTGCCCCATCAACTGGTGCAGCCATGGCGGCACTCGATGATGTGGCACTCTCAAAGCCACAATTTTTTTTTCTCTTTCTTTGTGTGTGGTTATCTTAGAGCCACAATTTTTTTTTTCCTCTCTCACTTTGTGTGTGGTTATTAAGGGGGTGCAGCCTGCAGCCATGGCTGCACCCAAACCCTTCCCGGTAGATATATTGTTAAAAACATAATTATGGAGGTTTAGCGTTTTTTTTTTTTTTTTTGGAGAATCGAAGATAGCTTTGATGTACGCGTTCTTTACTAGATGACTAATCTTAATTCATTATTTTGAGAAGACAATATCTTTTTTTTTCTTATAAAAACAAGGAAATTTAAATATGGAAGGTTTGAATTAATTATATTTAAATTTAATTTTTGGTTATATATATATTTTTTGAGACAACACATACATAGATATTAGATATTAAGTGAACTAAAAGTTACATTACTATATTAAGAAACCACGTGTGTGTGTATGTATATATGGAGATAGAATCATTATAATTGATGGTATGTATAAATAGTAATAATGATTAGGGAATTTATCCCATGATTTTCTATCTAACTAGTATTTTTTTTTTATCACTGATAAAATGAATTGATAGAATTCAATTAATGATAAAATTTAATTAATAATTTATTACTAATGAATTCTATAGCTGATAGGAACTCAATTTAGAATTTCTGACATGCAAAATTGTCTCATGATTATCAACCAACAATTATTTACCGTTTATCAAGTTAAATTTAGATTTCATTTTTTTTAGGATTAGATTTTCATTTATTAGTTTAAGTAGGTTTTTATATTTTTTCACCGTTTTTCAAGTGACTGTTCGTATTCATCAACATAAATGTCAAGGGAGACATCCTCATAGTGGAAATAACCTACCAATAGAACAATGATTGTTAAAATTGATCAAATAAATAATCACACCAGTTCAACACAGAAAAATAGAATAGAATAAATGATAAAAAGTTAAAGGGAATTGTATTTTTCACGTGTGTGTGACTTTGAATGGATTTATAAAATTCATTTTGGTCACAAGTTTGATTATTTAATTTTATATATAAAATTTCAAATCGTTTATTTAAACTTATCATGAAATGACATATAACACATTAAAATAGTATTTAATGTGACGAGTTCAATTCATGATAGTCACCTACTTATAAATTAATTTTCTTATTGATACCTTAGGTGCACGTATTTATCTTATAATTGTACACAATTTTATTTTCCAAACGTTGTCTATTATAGTTCTTGAAATTTATACATTAAAAACAGTTGTTATCTAATTTGTTGCCACTATTTTGTGTTGGATGGTTAGTACATTAATGTAGATACGTATTAGGATTACACAAATCCGCTAATGTAGGAGTTGAGAGACTTCGTGATTATTAAATATACTTTCAAATATGTTTACGGCTATCTTAACGAAACGCTGGAAATTTAGAAGAAAAATAGTATTGCTGGAAATTTAAGTTTTTTGAAATAGAAATTATAAAAGCTCCACTCTTACCTCTGGAGACAAAATTATTCAACTAGAAAGTAACGATGTGGTTGCTATTTAAAATTATAACCTTCTAAGAATGTAACCTTAATTAATAATATGAAATATATTAAAGTTACGATGTTTGTGCATACCTTAATTAATAATATGAAATATATTTATCATATAACACATCACTCTTAAAAAAAAAATTTGAGCAGGTTTTTTTTTTTTTTTTGTATATGTAAATGTTTATGTTAACTTATATACCTCTAGTTATTCTCTTCATACCTACCTTATTTTTAATATATTATTTAATTTTTAATTGAAAATTTGAGGCTAAAGTCTATGCACTTTACCCCCAAAAATTGGATCAATGAGGAAAAAAAAAAAAGCCAAAAAGGCAAATTCATATTTTACACGGCGGATTTAATTTTGAAACTCCCTCCGAATTTTCATTTTTCATAATTTTCTCCCACTAAAATTTCCAATTAAATTTCGACTGGGTTCCACGTAATTCGTCTGTCATCAGTATAAAATCACAGCCGGTCAATTTAGACTTTCCAAATCCAACACACGCTTTTTATTTTTCCAGAACTACCCTCTCTTCTTCTTCCCCTTTTCTCTCACTTTTCCATTTCCCACTCTATTTAAATCCCTAATCTCCATTTTCAATTCTCTGCAACTTCTCAAATTCGTTAATGGCGGCTGCTAATTTCTCCTCAAGAACAATCGAAATCACTGTGATATCGGCCGAAAATCTCCAAGTTCATGGAAAGCTGATCACGAACCAGAGCGATTTGTTCGTCAATGTTCGATCCGATCTTAAAATCGATTCTGTGAGCACGAAGATCGATCCCGATGGTGCTGGATTTCCGTACTGGAACGAGAAGCTCGTCGTTGCTCTTCCGATTTACTCGGCGTTCGTCGTTGTGGAGATTTGCCGCAGAGTTTCCAGTCGGAAGATCAAGATCGTCGGAACGGCTAGGGTTCCGGTGAAGGATTTTACGGCTGGATACGTGCCGGAGAGTTATCTGCAGTTTTTGAGTTACAGGTTGAGAGATGCGAGAGGAGAGAGGAATGGAGTTGTGAACTTGTCGGTGAAAGTGAAGGCTGCGACTGGATTTGAGGTTTCTTTGTTGCAGAAGCAGGGGATTGGTGTTCCGGTAACTGCGCCGATGGTGGAAAGAAAATTTCACGGCGGCGGAGTCGTCGTGACCGGTGTTCCGATATGGAATGTTGGTAATCGAGATAGATTTTAAATTTATGATACTTGGAAACAATTCTTTTTATACTCGATTCTTTGTGATGTATATAATATTATAACCAACCAAATCAAATCCCATTCTTTTTATTCTTTCTAGTATTTTCTTCTTTTTTTTTATTCCTATATCAAATATACTTATGTGGCATGGAAACAAAAAAAAAACATAAATAAAATTGTCTATGCTTTTTTGTTCTCCCTCCCTTTACTATGTTTTTTATTTTATAAACAAGAATTAGAATTTCTATACTATATACACGGGCAATTGTTTCTGTCTTAAGGTCGAAGATTTTATATTAAAAAAAAAAAATCGAAGATTTTATAATTAAGTTGGCTTGAATGAAAAGAATTTCAAGTATATCTGTTATTGTTTGGATAAGTCTGCGAACATTGTCATGAAGTTTAGACATTTCACAACTTATGAGCAACTTTCGACTATTGTCACGAAGTTGAGACATACGGTAACTTGCTCACACCTCAATAATATCACATAACATATTAGTCATATAAAATTAATTTTTAGATAAGTGACTATCTTAAATTAAATCATCATCTCTTAGCACTAAAAAATTATTTTGATCATGGGCTATGATAGTTAATAGTACAGGAATTTAAACTTATAATTTTATTGATTATTAAGTTGTATTAAATGCATATTAGATACCCCTAGAACTATCTTTTTGTTGATTTAGTTTTTTTTTTCGAGAACATTTGAAAAGTTAGTTTTACTAGTATATTTGATGGTATAGTATATGCCAATCAAAAGATGTATTTGTTGATAAATAAATATATTTGATTTTTTTATTTGAAAAATGTGAATTTATGATATTCGAAATAAATATATGAATTAAATTGAGAATAACTATCGAGTAGCATAATTAAAATGACATGTTACTTAACATAATGTAATATGACGATATTTAATTAAGTGTTCTCATTTTCTACAACAAGCACCAGTGGTCTAGTGGTAGAATAGTACCCTGCCACGGTACAGACCCGGGTTCGATTCCCGGCTGGTGCAGATTAGAGCTGTGATGAAAATGCTCAATTGTGATGTGGGTCATCACTATTCATCTGATTATAAGATTAATTGTGCTAAACTGAGCTCACTTTTTCTTTTTTTCCCATTTGCTAAATGCCAAGTTCCAATTTACCGCCTCAATTGAGAATCGGCACAGGTTTTTTTTTTTTTTAGTATGGTTGATATTGAACACTGCTTTATAAAGGCCATGGAAGCAATTATAATATTCAGACTCCTTGATTCATCAAATCACCAAGCAAAAAGACTTTGATTCAACAAAAATCAATTACCTAGTCCATGACATTCAAACATTAGCAGTATTTGAAGGACAAATTTCTAGTATTCTCTCGACATGGGTGAACATATATTTGGACGTCATAGAAATTCATAAAAATCAATTAATTCCTTAAGACATTAATAACATTTTAAGGTTGGTATGATGATTATATGACTGACAATAAAAACAGTGTAATATTCATATACCTCATAACTAGTTAAATTTTTTATAAAAAGTATTTAATTTTCTCTCATTGTTTTCTTTTTCATCCCCTAAAACAATATGAATTCTTATTCGATTTATTAATCAAATTCCATGATTAAAAACAAGATTTTGAAAAGTATCTGTAGTTTACAAAACTTGATTTGATAGGTGGAAATAATGTTTATAAACTTATTTTTTTTAAAAAAATCAAATGATTAGCAAACGAAGTTAACTATAAATATCATCATCAAACTGGTTCCAACATTAGTATAGCATTCTCATTTCAGCAAACTTCAAAACACTGTTCCCTCTATGAATCATAACAGAACTGAATACTCCTTTTAAGCCCTAAAATAAAACATAGGTAGGTACGTACATACATCAACCACACAGCAGCAGCAGCAGCTTCCAAACAAACTCTCTACAAGAGCCTTTAAAACATGGTCCCTTCTCTCACTAGCCATCAAAGCCAAACCATCATGTTTTTGTGTGTGTTTGTTGTGTTTTGTCTGTGTTTCGTCGCTTGTAAACTTTGTCACACTTCTTCGCTACTGGAACTGTTGGTCTTCAAGAAGTTGAACTTGCAGAGAGGGCAGGTGGCGTTCATGTGTAGCCATTTGTCAATGCAGTTGCAGTGGAAATGGTGGTTACAGGGAAGTTCTCGTAGCTCTGTATCGTTTTCGTAAGCAGAGAGGCAGATGCTACACTCCTGACAAAAAGATTTCCATGTTTTATGAAAGAATCACAGTATTTGTATAACTTCAAATTCTTTAAGTACAATATAACTTATGGAATGAAAGCTCAAATCAGAAACTTACTGAATCTTCGGGGCGAAGAAAACGCTCCTCAGGTGCATCAGTGTCGCATTTAGTCATTATTCCCCCAGTAGATTCTTGAACATCACCGTTCACTTTCTCAACGTCTCCTGTTCTGTTAAATTTGTACTTTGGTAAGCAATCGATCTCTTCCTTTGTTGCTCCTTCCTGATTTTTATGGTCGAGAAATGATAGCAACAGTGTAAGTATCATCGCGAGCCCAATAGTTAATTGTAAAATGTAAAGCCGATATATTGTTGGGAGTCCAATACTCAAAACATAGAAAAGACCATTAAGTTATGAGACTTGGAAGTTGGTGTATGGGAAATACAAGTAGGAGTTATTATCTTAGAGATAAACACAACATTAATTATCTAGGGAATAGTAAGAGTCTAGTAGCCATTATGATACTTAGGGAAGAAGTAATGTATTATCAATATAAATCGCATGAGTAGGAGTTGTAAGGTATGCAAAGTATAAGCTTGTAAAAACATTGTAAGTTCTTTAGGAGATTTGTCATCTCGAATTGGCTTGTTACCAATCAAACTATCCTATTTCCTTTTTATTATTTTCTTTGTAAGGACAATCTCCACACTTGATAATACTATCACACTCGAGCATTATTAGGGAGTATGAAATTTTATTTCAAAACCAATTGGCAGGTAAGAAGAGCGGTCCATATTTCATATAAAGGTTGTGAGACCGCCTTTTTCAAGTGAGACCGTACTTTTTTAATGTGCAATAGATCCTATGGGGTAGCTTTTTATGGATCCAATACCGACTAGCCTCCAAAAAGTAATATCTTATAGTACCAACCAACACACAACAGAACAAAAAGATTTTACTTATGGCAACAAGAAGTGAAAGACTCGAGAATTGCAGTTCGGCATACTGTCTAACGAACAAGAAGTTTCTAATTCAGACATGAGAAAATGAATCCGAACAAGAGACGTATTCGAGTAGCATGTTTGGCATAAATTAGCTTTCCTGTAACAATGAACATAAATTCATGGCATCCCCTCTTAAAGTGTTTTATGCAAGCCAACATTTCATCTATCAGCAACAACACAATAGGATTATGTCCATTTACAACAAGCTAAGTCAAAGAAACAATGAGCTAGAACCAGAATATTGAATCAAAGCTAGTCGAAACTACCTGATCGGTAACCGCATACAGGATTCCAATTATGCAAGGGAGACAGCAGCAAATGGCAATACCGACAAGACACGCAATCGCAACACAAATCAGAATGAACACAACGTCAAAAGCCAGGAATGTAATACAAAGCCTGCCATTGTAAACCATTGAATCAATGAGAAATAGAACAAATCAAGCATTAAAAGACAATTGGTTTGCAAATGAACAAACCAGTATAGCTGAGGTGAATTATCTGTCAATTCTTGGCCTCCAGCAGTTACCCAATGAAAGCCCATCAGCCACCAAATGAAAGAGAACATGGTATTTGCAGACTCAATATACTTCACAAGATTGCTATTCAAATTTCAAGATGTAAGGGAAAAAGTAAATGCAAAAGATTAGCAATCAATCATTCTTATTATAGCTAATTGGATTGAAAATGGCAACAAATGAACATTGCCTTTACCTAGGTTCATCTTCATTCACAGTACCATAATCATCTCCATCACTTCCAGAGACCGAATTCGAGTCCTCCCCGCTCATCCAGCCATCGCTACGCCGCTGCTTATATTCGACCGCAACACAGGACATGTGAATTACACACTGTAAACCATATCCAATTATCCAAAACCTGAGCGGCACTGAAGGTTTCTCACTCATGCTGAGCCCAAGAACAGTTAAACTAATGACAACAAAGGCCAAATTCCATAGAAGGTCCAACAGGATTATCGGCTTCGAGTATGCCCAATCGCTCTGCCGCTCCTCAAGCTGCTCGGCCGCGGTTTCACGAACCCGAACAGAGGGCTCACGGAGCATCATTTGCCGGCCACTGGCACGGCGGAGAAGACGAACCGCGCCGCGAAGAGGCTGCGGCGAACGGCGAATAAACCCTCGGGATCGGGAAATGCCATCGGCGACGGAATGGCCGAGAAGAGGCGAGTTATCCAAAGCTCGGATCGGGGACAGTGGGATTGAATCACGCATTATAGCTATTCGATTAGCAATTCAAACACAGAAATTAGGGCACGAAATTACAAAACCCTAAAGAGATTCATTTTGGGAATCGAATCAAATTGAGCTTATCTTGAAGAATCAAAACGAACTTCATCTGAAATTCCGGGTTCAAATCAGAATCAACTGGGACCGGAAAGGAGGAAATTGTGAGAAGATGAAGAATCTGTCAGAAATAGAACTTGAAATTGGAATCAAATTGATTGATTGATTGATTGAGTGGGGGAATTGGAGAACTTACATAGACGGGTTTTTGAAGATTGAAAGAAATTTTTCATGAAATTCACGAGAATTTGGACATCTTTTTTGGTTCGCTGAATGAACAATAAATTGTTCACCTTTCAGTCAACGCGGGTGAACAACAAAAATTTGGGATATAGTTTCTGTCTAATTACTTTTTCTCTCGTATTTATCATTATTTTTTTAAATAATATTCAATTTTAATTTATGAAATTAAAATATCATTAATTACAAATAATATTGAATATGATAAATGAAGTGATTATTTTATATTGACATTAAAATAAATTTATAAAAGAAACCAAGTATAAATGTAAACTTAAAAAAAATAAAAGGATTAAAACTAAATATTATAAAAATATTAGGAATAAATGTATTTGAATTTGAAACCTAAATATCAAATTGACGCTAAACTCCAAACTATTTTCTCTAATTTATAGTATATTGTTTTAAACATTAATGCTTTCAAAATAAATACCAAAATGACATCAATTTTAGTATAAACACAATAAGAAAGGTCATTATCCACCTGAATGAAATTTAGGGTCCAACCAACCTCTTAATCAAAGTATATATATATATACTTATTTTGTATGTCTCAGCTCTTAAAATTTGGTTTGAAAAACTCTCAAATTTAAGTTAATTTAACAATATTGATTTCAAGTAGTTTAAAATGTGAGTTGATGTACGCAGTATAATATAAAATAAAAGGTTCCAATTGAAAGTTTACAAATTTAGTTGAATATTTATTAAAGATTTAAACTATAACTTCCAACATATAAATTTTATGATCATGTTATAATTTTTTAAAGAAATTGACCAAAAAGATACATATAAATGATTTAATTTGATTGAAATATAAAAGAAAGTCGCCAACAAAAATAATAATTCAAAAACATTAATATATATTCAATGATCAATTATTAATTCGAATCTCCTCCTATTGTAAAAAAAAAAAAAAAAAGAGTCATGTGGGGAGAAGAAAAATAAGAGAATAAAAAGCCCAATGTGTATTGGACTTTGGCAGTTGCTTCTCCACAACCCATTTTCAAGGTGCTTTTCAAATATTTGATTTTTTTTTCTTTTTTTATATTCGTGACTGTTCGGGCTAATTTTCAGGCACCTCGACCAACATTTGGATGTCAAGAAAATTGATAGAAAATTAATTTATAGAAAGGTGACTACTATTAATTAAACTCGTCATCTTATATATCAAAGATCCTCTTTAACCAACTTTTGAATCTACTTTGTTTTTTTAATGGCTTTATTGAAATTAATCAAGCTATATATACTCCCAAAAAAATAGTGATAGGTTGAAGTTTTCCTACATATATATATATATATTGATAAGGTCACTGAGGTAATTAAGTAGGTGGATTGTTGAAGTGGTAGGATCTAATCTCTATGGATGTAGTAATAAGGCCCATACATATACATATATATACCATCAATTATGAAAGTCAAACATTTGAAGCATTGACCTCCAACCAAAGAAGCCATTTATATTGTGATTGAGATCTCGAAGATTCAAATCTCACTATTTTTTTGGGAGTATATATAGCTTGATTAATTTCAATAAAGCCATTAAAAAAACAAAGTAGATTCAAAAGTTGGTTAAAGAGGATCTTTGATATATAAGATGACGAGTTTAATTAATAGTAGTCACCTTTCTATAAATTAATTTTCTATCAATTTTCTTGACATCCAAATGTTGGTCGAGGTGCCTGAAAATTAGCCCGAACAGTCACGAATATAAAAAAAGAAAAAAAAATCAAATATTTGAAAAGCACCTTGAAAATGGGTTGTGGAGAAGCAACTGCCAAAGTCCAATACACATTGGGCTTTTTATTCTCTTATTTTTCTTCTCCCCACATGACTCTTTTTTTTTTTTTTTTTACAATAGGAGGAGATTCGAATTAATAATTGATCATTGAATATATATTAATGTTTTTGAATTATTATTTTTGTTGGCGACTTTCTTTTATATTTCAATCAAATTAAATCATTTATATGTATCTTTTTGGTCAATTTCTTTAAAAAATTATAACATGATCATAAAATTTATATGTTGGAAGTTATAGTTTAAATCTTTAATAAATATTCAACTAAATTTGTAAACTTTCAATTGGAACCTTTTATTTTATATTATACTGCGTACATCAACTCACATTTTAAACTACTTGAAATCAATATTGTTAAATTAACTTAAATTTGAGAGTTTTTCAAACCAAATTTTAAGAGCTGAGACATACAAAATAAGTATATATATATATACTTTGATTAAGAGGTTGGTTGGACCCTAAATTTCATTCAGGTGGATAATGACCTTTCTTATTGTGTTTATACTAAAATTGATGTCATTTTGGTATTTATTTTGAAAGCATTAATGTTTAAAACAATATACTATAAATTAGAGAAAATAGTTTGGAGTTTAGCGTCAATTTGATATTTAGGTTTCAAATTCAAATACATTTATTCCTAATATTTTTATAATATTTAGTTTTAATCCTTTTATTTTTTTTAAGTTTACATTTATACTTGGTTTCTTTTATAAATTTATTTTAATGTCAATATAAAATAATCACTTCATTTATCATATTCAATATTATTTGTAATTAATGATATTTTAATTTCATAAATTAAAATTGAATATTATTTAAAAAAATAATGATAAATACGAGAGAAAAAGTAATTAGACAGAAACTATATCCCAAATTTTTGTTGTTCACCCGCGTTGACTGAAAGGTGAACAATTTATTGTTCATTCAGCGAACCAAAAAAGATGTCCAAATTCTCGTGAATTTCATGAAAAATTTCTTTCAATCTTCAAAAACCCGTCTATGTAAGTTCTCCAATTCCCCCACTCAATCAATCAATCAATCAATTTGATTCCAATTTCAAGTTCTATTTCTGACAGATTCTTCATCTTCTCACAATTTCCTCCTTTCCGGTCCCAGTTGATTCTGATTTGAACCCGGAATTTCAGATGAAGTTCGTTTTGATTCTTCAAGATAAGCTCAATTTGATTCGATTCCCAAAATGAATCTCTTTAGGGTTTTGTAATTTCGTGCCCTAATTTCTGTGTTTGAATTGCTAATCGAATAGCTATAATGCGTGATTCAATCCCACTGTCCCCGATCCGAGCTTTGGATAACTCGCCTCTTCTCGGCCATTCCGTCGCCGATGGCATTTCCCGATCCCGAGGGTTTATTCGCCGTTCGCCGCAGCCTCTTCGCGGCGCGGTTCGTCTTCTCCGCCGTGCCAGTGGCCGGCAAATGATGCTCCGTGAGCCCTCTGTTCGGGTTCGTGAAACCGCGGCCGAGCAGCTTGAGGAGCGGCAGAGCGATTGGGCATACTCGAAGCCGATAATCCTGTTGGACCTTCTATGGAATTTGGCCTTTGTTGTCATTAGTTTAACTGTTCTTGGGCTCAGCATGAGTGAGAAACCTTCAGTGCCGCTCAGGTTTTGGATAATTGGATATGGTTTACAGTGTGTAATTCACATGTCCTGTGTTGCGGTCGAATATAAGCAGCGGCGTAGCGATGGCTGGATGAGCGGGGAGGACTCGAATTCGGTCTCTGGAAGTGATGGAGATGATTATGGTACTGTGAATGAAGATGAACCTAGGTAAAGGCAATGTTCATTTGTTGCCATTTTCAATCCAATTAGCTATAATAAGAATGATTGATTGCTAATCTTTTGCATTTACTTTTTCCCTTACATCTTGAAATTTGAATAGCAATCTTGTGAAGTATATTGAGTCTGCAAATACCATGTTCTCTTTCATTTGGTGGCTGATGGGCTTTCATTGGGTAACTGCTGGAGGCCAAGAATTGACAGATAATTCACCTCAGCTATACTGGTTTGTTCATTTGCAAACCAATTGTCTTTTAATGCTTGATTTGTTCTATTTCTCATTGATTCAATGGTTTACAATGGCAGGCTTTGTATTACATTCCTGGCTTTTGACGTTGTGTTCATTCTGATTTGTGTTGCGATTGCGTGTCTTGTCGGTATTGCCATTTGCTGCTGTCTCCCTTGCATAATTGGAATCCTGTATGCGGTTACCGATCAGGTAGTTTCGACTAGCTTTGATTCAATATTCTGGTTCTAGCTCATTGTTTCTTTGACTTAGCTTGTTGTAAATGGACATAATCCTATTGTGTTGTTGCTGATAGATGAAATGTTGGCTTGCATAAAACACTTTAAGAGGGGATGCCATGAATTTATGTTCATTGTTACAGGAAAGCTAATTTATGCCAAACATGCTACTCGAATACGTCTCTTGTTCGGATTCATTTTCTCATGTCTGAATTAGAAACTTCTTGTTCGTTAGACAGTATGCCGAACTGCAATTCTCGAGTCTTTCACTTCTTGTTGCCATAAGTAAAATCTTTTTGTTCTGTTGTGTGTTGGTTGGTACTATAAGATATTACTTTTTGGAGGCTAGTCGGTATTGGATCCATAAAAAGCTACCCCATAGGATCTATTGCACATTAAAAAAGTACGGTCTCACTTGAAAAAGGCGGTCTCACAACCTTTATATGAAATATGGACCGCTCTTCTTACCTGCCAATTGGTTTTGAAATAAAATTTCATACTCCCTAATAATGCTCGAGTGTGATAGTATTATCAAGTGTGGAGATTGTCCTTACAAAGAAAATAATAAAAAGGAAATAGGATAGTTTGATTGGTAACAAGCCAATTCGAGATGACAAATCTCCTAAAGAACTTACAATGTTTTTACAAGCTTATACTTTGCATACCTTACAACTCCTACTCATGCGATTTATATTGATAATACATTACTTCTTCCCTAAGTATCATAATGGCTACTAGACTCTTACTATTCCCTAGATAATTAATGTTGTGTTTATCTCTAAGATAATAACTCCTACTTGTATTTCCCATACACCAACTTCCAAGTCTCATAACTTAATGGTCTTTTCTATGTTTTGAGTATTGGACTCCCAACAATATATCGGCTTTACATTTTACAATTAACTATTGGGCTCGCGATGATACTTACACTGTTGCTATCATTTCTCGACCATAAAAATCAGGAAGGAGCAACAAAGGAAGAGATCGATTGCTTACCAAAGTACAAATTTAACAGAACAGGAGACGTTGAGAAAGTGAACGGTGATGTTCAAGAATCTACTGGGGGAATAATGACTAAATGCGACACTGATGCACCTGAGGAGCGTTTTCTTCGCCCCGAAGATTCAGTAAGTTTCTGATTTGAGCTTTCATTCCATAAGTTATATTGTACTTAAAGAATTTGAAGTTATACAAATACTGTGATTCTTTCATAAAACATGGAAATCTTTTTGTCAGGAGTGTAGCATCTGCCTCTCTGCTTACGAAAACGATACAGAGCTACGAGAACTTCCCTGTAACCACCATTTCCACTGCAACTGCATTGACAAATGGCTACACATGAACGCCACCTGCCCTCTCTGCAAGTTCAACTTCTTGAAGACCAACAGTTCCAGTAGCGAAGAAGTGTGACAAAGTTTACAAGCGACGAAACACAGACAAAACACAACAAACACACACAAAAACATGATGGTTTGGCTTTGATGGCTAGTGAGAGAAGGGACCATGTTTTAAAGGCTCTTGTAGAGAGTTTGTTTGGAAGCTGCTGCTGCTGCTGTGTGGTTGATGTATGTACGTACCTACCTATGTTTTATTTTAGGGCTTAAAAGGAGTATTCAGTTCTGTTATGATTCATAGAGGGAACAGTGTTTTGAAGTTTGCTGAAATGAGAATGCTATACTAATGTTGGAACCAGTTTGATGATGATATTTATAGTTAACTTCGTTTGCTAATCATTTGATTTTTTTAAAAAAAATAAGTTTATAAACATTATTTCCACCTATCAAATCAAGTTTTGTAAACTACAGATACTTTTCAAAATCTTGTTTTTAATCATGGAATTTGATTAATAAATCGAATAAGAATTCATATTGTTTTAGGGGATGAAAAAGAAAACAATGAGAGAAAATTAAATACTTTTTATAAAAAATTTAACTAGTTATGAGGTATATGAATATTACACTGTTTTTATTGTCAGTCATATAATCATCATACCAACCTTAAAATGTTATTAATGTCTTAAGGAATTAATTGATTTTTATGAATTTCTATGACGTCCAAATATATGTTCACCCATGTCGAGAGAATACTAGAAATTTGTCCTTCAAATACTGCTAATGTTTGAATGTCATGGACTAGGTAATTGATTTTTGTTGAATCAAAGTCTTTTTGCTTGGTGATTTGATGAATCAAGGAGTCTGAATATTATAATTGCTTCCATGGCCTTTATAAAGCAGTGTTCAATATCAACCATACTAAAAAAAAAAAAAACCTGTGCCGATTCTCAATTGAGGCGGTAAATTGGAACTTGGCATTTAGCAAATGGGAAAAAAAGAAAAAGTGAGCTCAGTTTAGCACAATTAATCTTATAATCAGATGAATAGTGATGACCCACATCACAATTGAGCATTTTCATCACAGCTCTAATCTGCACCAGCCGGGAATCGAACCCGGGTCTGTACCGTGGCAGGGTACTATTCTACCACTAGACCACTGGTGCTTGTTGTAGAAAATGAGAACACTTAATTAAATATCGTCATATTACATTATGTTAAGTAACATGTCATTTTAATTATGCTACTCGATAGTTATTCTCAATTTAATTCATATATTTATTTCGAATATCATAAATTCACATTTTTCAAATAAAAAAATCAAATATATTTATTTATCAACAAATACATCTTTTGATTGGCATATACTATACCATCAAATATACTAGTAAAACTAACTTTTCAAATGTTCTCGAAAAAAAAAACTAAATCAACAAAAAGATAGTTCTAGGGGTATCTAATATGCATTTAATACAACTTAATAATCAATAAAATTATAAGTTTAAATTCCTGTACTATTAACTATCATAGCCCATGATCAAAATAATTTTTTAGTGCTAAGAGATGATGATTTAATTTAAGATAGTCACTTATCTAAAAATTAATTTTATATGACTAATATGTTATGTGATATTATTGAGGTGTGAGCAAGTTACCGTATGTCTCAACTTCGTGACAATAGTCGAAAGTTGCTCATAAGTTGTGAAATGTCTAAACTTCATGACAATGTTCGCAGACTTATCCAAACAATAACAGATATACTTGAAATTCTTTTCATTCAAGCCAACTTAATTATAAAATCTTCGATTTTTTTTTTTTAATATAAAATCTTCGACCTTAAGACAGAAACAATTGCCCGTGTATATAGTATAGAAATTCTAATTCTTGTTTATAAAATAAAAAACATAGTAAAGGGAGGGAGAACAAAAAAGCATAGACAATTTTATTTATGTTTTTTTTTTGTTTCCATGCCACATAAGTATATTTGATATAGGAATAAAAAAAAAGAAGAAAATACTAGAAAGAATAAAAAGAATGGGATTTGATTTGGTTGGTTATAATATTATATACATCACAAAGAATCGAGTATAAAAAGAATTGTTTCCAAGTATCATAAATTTAAAATCTATCTCGATTACCAACATTCCATATCGGAACACCGGTCACGACGACTCCGCCGCCGTGAAATTTTCTTTCCACCATCGGCGCAGTTACCGGAACACCAATCCCCTGCTTCTGCAACAAAGAAACCTCAAATCCAGTCGCAGCCTTCACTTTCACCGACAAGTTCACAACTCCATTCCTCTCTCCTCTCGCATCTCTCAACCTGTAACTCAAAAACTGCAGATAACTCTCCGGCACGTATCCAGCCGTAAAATCCTTCACCGGAACCCTAGCCGTTCCGACGATCTTGATCTTCCGACTGGAAACTCTGCGGCAAATCTCCACAACGACGAACGCCGAGTAAATCGGAAGAGCAACGACGAGCTTCTCGTTCCAGTACGGAAATCCAGCACCATCGGGATCGATCTTCGTGCTCACAGAATCGATTTTAAGATCGGATCGAACATTGACGAACAAATCGCTCTGGTTCGTGATCAGCTTTCCATGAACTTGGAGATTTTCGGCCGATATCACAGTGATTTCGATTGTTCTTGAGGAGAAATTAGCAGCCGCCATTAACGAATTTGAGAAGTTGCAGAGAATTGAAAATGGAGATTAGGGATTTAAATAGAGTGGGAAATGGAAAAGTGAGAGAAAAGGGGAAGAAGAAGAGAGGGTAGTTCTGGAAAAATAAAAAGCGTGTGTTGGATTTGGAAAGTCTAAATTGACCGGCTGTGATTTTATACTGATGACAGACGAATTACGTGGAACCCAGTCGAAATTTAATTGGAAATTTTAGTGGGAGAAAATTATGAAAAATGAAAATTCGGAGGGAGTTTCAAAATTAAATCCGCCGTGTAAAATATGAATTTGCCTTTTTGGCTTTTTTTTTTTTCCTCATTGATCCAATTTTTGGGGGTAAAGTGCATAGACTTTAGCCTCAAATTTTCAATTAAAAATTAAATAATATATTAAAAATAAGGTAGGTATGAAGAGAATAACTAGAGGTATATAAGTTAACATAAACATTTACATATACAAAAAAAAAAAAAAAACCTGCTCAAATTTTTTTTTTAAGAGTGATGTGTTATATGATAAATATATTTCATATTATTAATTAAGGTATGCACAAACATCGTAACTTTAATATATTTCATATTATTAATTAAGGTTACATTCTTAGAAGGTTATAATTTTAAATAGCAACCACATCGTTACTTTCTAGTTGAATAATTTTGTCTCCAGAGGTAAGAGTGGAGCTTTTATAATTTCTATTTCAAAAAACTTAAATTTCCAGCAATACTATTTTTCTTCTAAATTTCCAGCGTTTCGTTAAGATAGCCGTAAACATATTTGAAAGTATATTTAATAATCACGAAGTCTCTCAACTCCTACATTAGCGGATTTGTGTAATCCTAATACGTATCTACATTAATGTACTAACCATCCAACACAAAATAGTGGCAACAAATTAGATAACAACTGTTTTTAATGTATAAATTTCAAGAACTATAATAGACAACGTTTGGAAAATAAAATTGTGTACAATTATAAGATAAATACGTGCACCTAAGGTATCAATAAGAAAATTAATTTATAAGTAGGTGACTATCATGAATTGAACTCGTCACATTAAATACTATTTTAATGTGTTATATGTCATTTCATGATAAGTTTAAATAAACGATTTGAAATTTTATATATAAAATTAAATAATCAAACTTGTGACCAAAATGAATTTTATAAATCCATTCAAAGTCACACACACGTGAAAAATACAATTCCCTTTAACTTTTTATCATTTATTCTATTCTATTTTTCTGTGTTGAACTGGTGTGATTATTTATTTGATCAATTTTAACAATCATTGTTCTATTGGTAGGTTATTTCCACTATGAGGATGTCTCCCTTGACATTTATGTTGATGAATACGAACAGTCACTTGAAAAACGGTGAAAAAATATAAAAACCTACTTAAACTAATAAATGAAAATCTAATCCTAAAAAAAATGAAATCTAAATTTAACTTGATAAACGGTAAATAATTGTTGGTTGATAATCATGAGACAATTTTGCATGTCAGAAATTCTAAATTGAGTTCCTATCAGCTATAGAATTCATTAGTAATAAATTATTAATTAAATTTTATCATTAATTGAATTCTATCAATTCATTTTATCAGTGATAAAAAAAAAATACTAGTTAGATAGAAAATCATGGGATAAATTCCCTAATCATTATTACTATTTATACATACCATCAATTATAATGATTCTATCTCCATATATACATACACACACACGTGGTTTCTTAATATAGTAATGTAACTTTTAGTTCACTTAATATCTAATATCTATGTATGTGTTGTCTCAAAAAATATATATATAACCAAAAATTAAATTTAAATATAATTAATTCAAACCTTCCATATTTAAATTTCCTTGTTTTTATAAGAAAAAAAAAGATATTGTCTTCTCAAAATAATGAATTAAGATTAGTCATCTAGTAAAGAACGCGTACATCAAAGCTATCTTCGATTCTCCAAAAAAAAAAAAAAAAACGCTAAACCTCCATAATTATGTTTTTAACAATATATCTACCGGGAAGGGTTTGGGTGCAGCCATGGCTGCAGGCTGCACCCCCTTAATAACCACACACAAAGTGAGAGAGGAAAAAAAAAATTGTGGCTCTAAGATAACCACACACAAAGAAAGAGAAAAAAAAATTGTGGCTTTGAGAGTGCCACATCATCGAGTGCCGCCATGGCTGCACCAGTTGATGGGGCACTTTCAGAACCCCAAATTATTATTATTATTATTATTTTCTCTCTCTCTCTTTGTGTGTGGTTATCAAATGGGTGCAACCACACCCAAACCCTTCCTATTACAAATTGGGATCATCTTTTTATTTTTTTAAATTTAACCTTCTTAAAATATTTTGCAAAAAAATAATTAATTACCCTGAATTCAATTGAAAATTACCAAATAAAAAAATAAAATAAAAAATAATCAAATATGGCGATCACTAGAAAAAGGAAATCCGATTGCAACGCCGCAGTCGCCGCCGAAATTAGTTATCCCCGCCGGAATCTGAACTTTTTGCATTTGCGAATCGTAACCAAAATCAGAAACCAAAACTCTCACAGAAATATTAACGATTCCATTCCTCTCTCCTCTAACATCTCTCAATCGGTAACTCAAAAAATGCAGAGAAGTTTCCGGCACGATTCCACCTAAAAAGTCCGATACCGGAATATTCGCCGTTCCAACGATCTCGTTCTTCGAGAAACTTCCAGAATGCACAATTACAGTCAAGAAACTTACATTCGCCGGCAATTTCAGAGCCAATTTTTCGTTCCAGAAAGGATCGCTTCCGCCTATGTCGTCGATTTGTGTGGTGCCGAGATTTTGAGAGTCGATCTTGACGGTGGCGAATGATTTGTTCTTCATTGGTTTCCGACGACGGCGAAGATCTTCGGCGGAGATCACTGTGATTTCGAGAGTTTTTGATGTTGACGCCATTGCGAGAAAGAAAACAGAGGAAATTGATGAATGAAGATGCGATTTGATTTGTTTGTTTTTTTTTTTTTTTTTTTTTTTGTGAAGTAATCAAATTAGGGTTTGGAGAAATTTAATTTATAGACGGTGAATTTGGGGTATTTATAGTTAAAATTTGGGGGGATTTGAGAGTGTGAAGGAATTAGAAGGAAAAAGGACTGAAATTCGAAAATGTGAACCCTTGTTATCTATTATTATTATTAAATAAGAAATAAATAATATATAATATTAAATAATAATAATAATAATAATAACGATAATTGCGAATAGTTCATAATCAATTGCGAATCTAGGGTTTGGAGGGATTAACAGATCGGGATTTTGGGGAAATTTGGGAGAAGGAATACATTTAAAAAAAAAAAAAAATAGAGAAAAAAATGACGAAAGTTGAAAATATTAACCCTTGCTTATTTGTTTTCTATTTCTATTGGATAAACAATAATTACGAATGTAGTTTTGAGAAGAAGAAAAAAATGTTTTGTAGACTAGAATCACCCACCTCAATTACTGTAATTTTTTTTTAAAAAAAGTTTTGAATCTATAATATATTTATTATTAATATTATGTTGATCACGTTTTTTTTTTTTTTGAAAATTATGTTTATCAAATTATTACTTTTAATAATTAATATTAATATTTTTTTAGTCCAATAACGTATGGTTGATTGAATTTATAATTTTTTAGTTTATAAATATGTATTAATATTGCTAAACTATTGTTTATTTAATCATACTAATAAATATTTACTGATTCAAGTATGAAGTTTTCATCAAGTGACAAAATCTTGTCTTTTGAACTATTATGAGTTATATTAGTATTCAAGAGAATTATTAACTTTCGAGAATTCACAAATTGTGAATTTAATCTATACTAACCATTTAATTAAAAATAATAATTACTTATCTATAAAAGTTATGATATCTTTTATTAGATTTTTGCTTTTAGATAATATATATTTTTTATAATTTGTTTCTTTTTTTTTGTGACTTTTAAATGTGTGTTTCCATTTAGTCATTAATTTTTTAAACGTACTTTTTCATTAAACAGCTTAATTTTTTTAAAATCATTAAATTTTGTTCTAAATCTTAGAAAAGTGTTTAATTAATTAATTATTATTATTTAATTAATAATATTAGAATAGGAGATTCGAACTTATAATTTATTGGTTCTTAAATTGTACAAGATATCATTAAAGTCCTATGCTAACAAGTTTAATTAATTTTGTAAACTTTCAAATTATATGTTCCATGAATAAGTTTTAAAATTTTAATAAAAATAAATAAATCAATAAATTTTATGTGTAATAGGTTTTAATATAAGTTAACACTTTTTAAATATGTGGACCTATATTACATACAAATTTCAAACTTTATGATTTTGTATATCATGACTTACATCAAAATGAGTTCAAAATTATCAAAATATCATCAAAATACTTTCGGCACGACATTTTATAAATAATCTTAATTCAATAAGAACATATAAGTTAACAACTTTATAAAATTAATCTTCAAATCTTTTAATCTTTTAAAATATTCAATTTTGTGTCCATCACGATAAAAAAAGTTTGAAACATAAATATAGTTTCATATTAATTAACTAACGATAAATCTTAAGTTTAAAATGAAAATGAAGGGTATATATCCAGGTTTCAAAAAAATAAATAAATATAAATAAAGGGTATCCATTTTCATTTATATTATAATTTTATGAGAATTTACCCTCACTAGCGCATTCTACCCCTTATTATATTAGCATAATTTTTAAAATAATTCATCTATAACGCATGATTTCTATCGAATGTAGAATTCAATCAATGATAAAATGAGTGTATCACTCATCGACTTCTATCCAATAATAAAATTAACCACTGATAGCTATTACTGATTGAATTCTATCGGTGATAAAACTTAATTTAGATTTCATGTTACAAATGAATTAGTTTTGATTTAGTGCTATGGATAGAAATATTTTGTCATTTTTTGTTATACATGCAAATTTTCAAATTTAAAAAAATAATAATAATAATATCATATTAATGTAAAAAGTATTTGTAGTCCTTTAAGGTTTTAAAAATATTTTTTTAATGACTTGGAAAATATAATATTGTTTACTCTAATTTTCTAAAATATTATAATTTAAATTCGATAAGTAATGAATATGGATATGCTTAATTGACTGAAGTCGTCGAGTCCGACGCAGCATGACTTGTTCAATATTTGATAAATTCTTAATGCATATCTTTGTCTTTATTGTTATCTATTCCTTTCGTTTTCTTCAAGAAATGTTCTATAAATACATTCACTAAAACTATCTTTAATGAATTATTTCGTAGAAAATGCATCCAAACAACTTGTTTTATGGAAAAAAAAAAAAAAAAAAAAAAAAGAGAAAAAGTTAAAGTAAAGTTGCTTCTTTTTAATTTTAATTATATGATCACGCGAAACTTTAAAATAGTAAATTCAAATAATTGAAATATATTAAAAAAAACTTAGTCCTTATTTATCAACAAATATAAAGACGTAGAGAAGAATTAATCATACAAATATTTGTTTATGAATAAAAACAAAGTGTTTATGACATATTTTGTTGAAGTACGAACCTATGCGATTTAAAATTAATTGTGTTGTTCAAGAGATGACCATCACAATTGTTATATATATATATAAAATTGTTTGGATTGATTTTTTTTTCCATACAAGTTGGGAGAGAGGGACCATAAACTCTGCATAGAGAGTTACTGCTCTCAAATAAACGATAGCAAAATACTTTCAATGTAGAACAAAGGATTGACGATCTTTATATGACTCAGTGTACTTTATTTGAAGGGAGGTCTTCTTGATATAAATAAAGACGATAAGTTTCGAAGGCCTTCAAGTGTCCTTTGATCAAGGAAAACTTTGTTCGAAAGAAGGATTATTGCCAATGCATGCAAATAAAATGCCACATTGCAAAGGTTAAAGAAAAATAACTTGAATATATAAAGAGATGACAACAATTCCATTGATATTAAGTGTTTTAAGTGATGACTCAAAACAAAACTATAAAAAAATTCAAAGCCGACAATATCATATTAATGTGGAGAGTTAAGAAGATAGCTCATTAGAATAGTATTAGAAATGTGTTTGATAGCAACAATGAAATACAATAGGAGCACAGGTTTTTTTCTCAATTGATTTCTCGTTGTTCTCGATATAGAGGTATGTAGATGTTAGTTGTCATTACAAATTCATACAAATATATTAATATACAAAATCAAAAGTTACATTGTCCATACTTAATATAAATAAATGAATTAAAATAAGAACATATGGTGAAAGTTTATGGGCCAAAAAGTGTGAAGCATATTCTTGGCAATAGCATACAAGTTAACAAGAATGATATATATATATAATATAGAATTGGAATTTGGGAGGGCAGACTTGGAAATGGTCCACCCAAATATTTACATGATGTCGGGTGAAGTCGCTGTATGTATTGGGGCTGTGACGAGTGGAGCGTGACTGCATCCGGGTGATTTTAACGTCCAACAATTTCCACCGGAATTTTCATTACAATCAAATCCAATTTAAGAATTTTTTTTACTGGTTTATTATGTTTTTTTTTTTTTCAAAGATAGGAAAATGAGGAAAATATTTTCTTATTTAGTTCTCATTTAAATTTTTTACTACCTCTTGTAATTACCCTATGTAGTGCAAAATTCAGATTCAGATCTAATCTAAGAACAAATGCACAATAAAAAATCATCAAAACAAATAAAGAAAAACCGAATCTAGAGTGGTTCGAGAACGTCTCTACTCCACTGTAATCGATCGATTGAGCTTGATCGATCCACCATTATAATGTCATTGCAAGATTATTACAAGGGCTCTCTAGGTGCTAGGATTTTTAATCTCACTCTTAAGATAGAAGAAAACCCCCAAATGAGCTTATATACTAGTTCTTACACATCTCTCATCATTAGTTAAAAGTAACGCTCTAATTGACCCAAGTTAAACATTAACTCATCTAGGGCTAATACATGATGTGTAATTTATCTTATTACACCATATCTTCTTCTTTCCCTTTTCTCCCACCTTTCCATCCTGCTGCTCAAGATGGTCTTAGGATTCTACATCGAAAAGAGTAAAAATTTCAAAGTAATATATAAGGCAGGTGGAAATTTTTTTCCACTAACAATTGATTTTGAGATGAATATTCACACAATTTAATATAATATCATAGCTCATTAAACTCAAACGGATATCCACTCAAATAAATAAAATTTTAAAATCAAAATTATCATTTAGAATATATTCTTGAGAAAGAAGAAAGAATGGAGATATAAATTTCCCACATATTTACAACCCTATTAAGTTATATATTTATAATAAATATTAATCTTCAGAGTGTTGATTGAGCAAAGGAAATTACATGCGGGGAAATCAACAAATAACCAACAAACATTACATCAAAACTACCAACAAACATTCTTTTTAGTGTACTATTTGTATGATATTGTTTAACTTTATAATATTATGGTAATAATTAAAATAGAATAAATAATAAATAATAAAATAAAAGAGATGACCATGAGAGTAATATTATTTTAACTTAATCATAATATACTAATAATAAAATATAATATTATTTTAAAATAGTATACATATGTATTACAAATCGATTTTATGTTCATTATTATTATTATTATTATAAATGATGATATAAATTTCATTTTTTAAAAAATTTTGTCTTATTAGTTTTTATTTATTATTATTATTGTCAATAATAAGTTTTATACACACACAAGATCGG